>JAHBCN010004771.1:0-60583 GCA_019359885.1 Listronotus oregonensis | reverse complement strand
AAAAAAGGTTTTATTCTTAATTTTTTGAATTTTTTTTTGTTTTAAAAATTTTTTTTTATTTTTTAAAAATATAACGGAAAAGAAAAAATTAGATTTTTTAAAAAAATTTTTAATATTTAATAAATTTTTTTTAGATAAAAGTTTTATTTAGTATCCTTTTTTATTTATTGGGTTTTTTAGAATTGATTTCTAACTAACCATTTTTTAAAGAAACTTTTAAAAAAATTTTTTGATTTTAAATTAAACATTATTTATATTATTTTTTGTTCTCAAAGTCACTTGCTGTTAAAAAATTATAATTTTCGAATTGTTTGTAATTTTTATATCAAGAATAAAAACATAAAAATTTGGGATAAGATTTAATTTTTTAAAAAATTTTTTTTTAAATTATTATTTTTTTCAATTTTAAAACGATTTTGGGTTGTAACTTAAAATTATTAAGCAAAACGACTATTTCCTTGAATATATTTTTAACTTCTCATCCCCCCTTTCCAATTACTATTTTAGAAAAAATTCTAACTTTTTTTCATTTAGGTCAAGAAACTTAAAAATTTAAAAAAAAAATTAATTTTTGCCTTCCTGATCTTATTTCGTAATTTTTAGAGATATATAAATTTTAAAAAAGTAACCTTTTTAAATTTTTTATAAGATTTAAAGAATTGTTTAAAAATTTTTTTATTATGAAGGATTTTAAAACTAACCTCTTAAAAGTAAAATTTTTTTAAAAATAATTGTTTTGGGCAACCTAAAGTTATTCTTATTGTTTTTTTTTCCCCAGAAATAGATTTGAATATAAAAAAATAATTTTTGTGGATTATTTGCCCATTGTGGTTAGTTGTGGTCAGTTGTAGTAACTTGTCTAGATAAAAAGGTATACAAATATTTTTAATAAGACGAAAAATAAAGAATAATTTGATTTTAACCAAAAATTTCTGTACAAAAGGGGAAAAAAGTTTTATTATGTAATTTTTGCATTTTTTTTTTGTTTTTTAAAAATTTGTTTTATTTTTTTAATAAATATAATCGGAAAAGCAAAAATGTTCTTTTTTAAAAATTATAAGTATTTTTTAACAATTTTTAGATAAAAAGATTAATTTTATCCTTTTTTTATTTATGAGGTTTTTTAATTGATTTTAACAACCTCATTAAAAGTATACAATTTTAGAAAAAAAATTTTTATTTTGGATAACTTTTAAAACTATTTATTATTATTTTTTGTTCTACAAAATTTTTGCTTTAAAAAAAATTTTAATTTTCTTGAATTGTTTGCTAATTTTTATATGGACAAGTAAAAAAAACATTAAAAATTCTAGGATAAGATTTAAATTTTTTTAAAAAAGTTTTTTTTTTTTTTAAATTTTTTATTTTTTTCAATTTAAACAAAGCATTTTGGGTTAAAATAATTAAAATTAAAACAGAGACTGACTTTTTTGAATATATTTTTTAACTTTCATGCCACAAAAACCCCCAACAACCAAAAAATAACCCCCCAAAAATTTTTTTTTTAAAAAATTTTTTTGGGGGAAATAAAGTTTTTTTCCCCAAAAAAATTTTTTAAAAGAGCCGAAGAAAGAAAATTTTTTTAAAAAAAAATTTTTAAAAATTTTAAAATTTTTTTAAAAATTTTAAACTAAAAAAATAAAAAGGAAAAAATTTTTTTTAAAAAATTTTTAGGTTTTTTTGAATAAATGAAAAAAGAATTTTATTCAAAAAAAAATTTAAAAGGGGAAAAAAAGCGGCTTTTAAAAAATTTTTTCCCCTTTTTTAAAAATTTAAAAAATAAAAATTAAAAATTTTTAAAAAAATTTTTTTCCAAAAAATTTTTTTTTTTATAAATAAAAAACAATTCGAAAATTTATTTTTAAAGACTGGGAAAAAAAAAAGGATCCAAAAAAAAATAATATTCTAAAAATTTTTTCTTTTAATGAGGGTTTAAAAAAATTTAAAACCTAAAAAAAGGAACAAAAACATCTAAAAAATTGATTGAAAAAATTTTTTAATTTTTTAAAAAAAATCTAATTTTGTTTTTTCCCATTATATTTTATTAAGAAAATAAAACAAATTGTTTAAAACAAAAAAAAAAATTTCAAAATTACATGAAAAAAACCTTTTTTTTCCCCTTTTTTTCAGAAATTTTTTTAAAACAAAATTTTTTTTTTTTTCAAAAAATATTTATATATTTATATCTAGAAGTTACTACAACGACCACAACAACCACAATAGGGGAAAAAATCCACTAAAATTATTATTTGATATTCAAATCTATTTTGGGGGAAAAAAAACAATAAGAGATAGACTTTAGGTTAGCCCAAATCAAATTAAATATAATCGGAAAAAAAAATTAGATTCTTTTTCATTAAATTATAAGTGTTTCAATCAATTTTTTAGATAAAAAGATTAATTTATTATCCTTTATTCATTTATTAGGTTCTTAGAATTGATTTCTAACTAACCATCATTAAAAGTAAACAATTTTAGAAAATATTGTGATTTTGGATAACTTAAACACTATTTATTATTATTTTTTGTTCTCAATAAGTCACTTAATGTTAAAAAATTATAATTTTCTTGAATTGTTTGTAATTTTTATATGGACAAGTAATAAAAACACAAAAATTCTAGGATGACTTTAATTTTAAATAAGTAATTTTTTTTTATTTATTATTTTTTCAATTTAAACAAAGCATTTTTCGTTAAGTAACTTAAAATTATTAACAGAGACTGACTATTTCCTTGAATATATCTTTTAACTTCTCATGCCCCTTTTTTTTTAATTTATTTTTTTCAATTTAAACAAAGCATTTTGGGTTAAAACTTTAAATTATTAAGCAGAGACTGACTATTTCCTTGGTATATCTTTTAACTCTCATGCCCCCTTTTCCCAATTACTATTTTTAGAAAAAAATTTAACATTTTTCATTTAGGTCAAGAAAACTTAAAAATGTATTCAAAAAAGTTAATTTTTGCCTTTCTGATCTTATTTCGTAATTTGTTAGAGATACTACGGTAAATTTTAAAAAGTATACCTAATTAATTAATAAGATTTTAAGAATTGTTTAATAATATTTGTATTATGAAGGATATTTAAAACTAACTCTCTAAAGTGAAACTTTTTTAAAAATAATTGATATGGGCTAACCTAAAGTCTATCTCTTATTGTTTTTTGTTCCCACGAAATAGATTTGAATATAAAATAATAATTTTAGTGGATTATTTGCCTATTGTGGTTAGTTGTGGTCAGTTGTAGTAACTTGTCTAGATAAAAAGGTATATAAATATTTTTAATAAGACGAAAAATAAAGAATAATTTGATTTTAACCAAAAATTTCAGTACAAAAGGGGAAAAAAGGTTTTATTCATGTAATTTTTGCTTTTTTTTTTTTTTTTTGTTTTAAACAATTTGTTTTATTTTCTTAATAAATATAATCTGAAAAGCAAAAATTAGATTCTTTTTTAATAAAATTATAAGTGTTTCAATCAATTTTTTTAGATAAAAGATTAATTTAGTATCCTTTATTCATTTATTAGGTTTTTAGAATTGATTTCTAACTAACCATCATTAAAAGTAAACAATTTTAGAAAAATATTTTGATTTTGGATAACTTAAACACTATTTATTATTATTTTTTGTTCTCACAAGTCACTTAATGTTAAAAAATTATAATTTTCTTGAATTGTTTGCTAATTTTTATATGGACAAGTAATAAAAACACTAAAAATTCTAGGATGACTTTAATTTTTTAAATAAGTAATTTTTTTTTATTTATTATTTTTTTCAATTTAAACAAAGCATTTTGGGTTAAGTAACTTAAAATTATTAAGCAGAGACTGACTATTTCCTTGAATATATCTTTTAACTTCTCATGCCCCCTTTCCAATTACTATTTTAAGAAAAAAATTCTAACATTTTTCATTTAGGTCAAGAAAACTTAAAAATGTATTAAAAAAAAGTTAATTTTTGCCTTTCTGATCTTATTTCGTAATTTGTTAGAGATACTACGGTAAATTTAAAAAAGTATACCTAATTAATTTATAAGATTTTAAGAATTGTTTAATAATTTTTGTATTATGAAGGATATTTAAAACTAACTCTCTTCTAAAGTAAAACTTTTTTAAAAATAATTGATTTGGGCTAACCTAAAGTCTATCTCTTATTGTTTTTTGTTCCCACAGAAATAGATTTGATTATAAAATAATAATTTTAGTGGATTATTTGCCTATTGTGGTTAGTTGTGGTCAGTCGTAGTAACTTGTCTAGATAAAAAGGTATACAAATATTTTTAATAAGACGAAAAATAAAGAATAATTTGATTTTTAACCAAAAATTTCTGTACAAAAGGGAGAAAAAATGTTTTATTCATGTAATTTTTGCATTTTTTTTGTTTTAAACAATTTGTTTTATTTTCTTAATAAATATAATCGGAAAAGCAAAATTAGATTCTTTTAACAAATTATAAGTATTTTAATCAATTTTTTTAGATAAAAAGATTAATTTAGTATCCTTTATTCATTTATGAGGTTTTTAGAATTGATTTCTAACTAACCATCATTAAAAGTATACAATTTTAGAAAAATATTTTGATTTTGGATAACTTAAACACTATTTATTATTATTTTTTGTTCTCACAAGTTACTTGCTGTTAAAAAATTATAATTTTCTTGAATTGTTTGCTAATTTTTATATGGGCAAGTAATAAAAACATTAAAAATTCTAGGATAAGACTTTAATTTTTTAAATAAGTATTTTTTTTTTAATTTATTATTCTTTTCAATTTAAACAAAGCATTTTGGGTTAAGTAACTTAAAATTATTAAGCAGAGACTGACTATTTCCTTGAATATATCTTTTAACTTCTCATGCCCCCTTTCCAATTACTATTTTAAGAAAAAAATTCTAACATCTTTCATTTAGGTCAAGAAAAACTTAAAAATTTATTTAAAAAAAGTTAATTTTTGCCTTTCTGATCTTATTTCGTAATTTGTTAGAGATACTACGGTAAATTTTAAAAGTATACCTAATTAATTTATAAGATTTTAAGAATTGTTTAATAATTTTTGTATTATGAAGGATATTTAAAACTAACTCTCTCAAAAGTAAAACTTTTTTAAAAATAATTGATTTGGGCTAACCTAAAGTCTATCTCTTATTGTTTTTTGTTCCCACGAAATAGATTTGACTATAAAATAATAATTTTAGTGGATTATTTGCCTATTGTGGTTAGTTGTGGTCAGTTGTAGTAACTTGTCTAGATAAAAAGGTATATAAATATTTTTAATAACACGAAAAATAAAGAATAATTTGATTTTAAATAAAAATTTCTGTACAAAAGGGAAAAAAAGGTTCTTTTCATGTAATTTCTGCAATTTTTTTGTTTTAAACAATTTGTTTTATTTTCTTAATAAATATAATCGGAAAAGCAAAAATTAGATTCTTTTAATAAAATTCAATCAATTTTTTTAGATAAAAAGATTAATTTAGTATCCTTTATTCATTTATTAGGTTTTTAGAATTGATTTCTAACTAACCATCATTAAAAGTAAACAATTTTAGAAAATATTTTGATTTTGGATAACTTAAACACTATTTATTATTATTTTTTGTTCTCACAAGTCACTTGCTGTTAAAAATTATAATTTTCTTGAATTGTTTGCTAATTTTTATATGGGCAAGTAATAAAAACACTAAAAATTCTAGGATAAGACTTTAATTTTTTAAATAAGTATTTTTTTTTAATTTATTATTTTTTCAATTTAAACAAAGCATTTTGCGTTAAGTAACTTAACATTATTAAGCAGAGACTGACTATTTCCTTGAATATATCTTTTAACTTCTCATGCCCCCTTTCCAATTACTATTTTTAGAAAAAAATTCTAACATTTTTCATTTAGGTCAAGAAAACTTAAAAATTTATTTAAAAAAGTTAATTTTTGCCTTTCTGATCTTATTTCGTAATTTGTTAGAGATACTACGGTAAATTTTAAAAAGTATACCTAATTAATTTATAAGATTTTAAGAATTGTTTAATAATTTTTGTATTATGAAGGATATTTAAAACTAACTCTTCAAAAGTAAAACTTTTTAAAAAATAATTGATTTGGGCTAACCTAAAGTCTATCTCTTATTGTTTTTTGTTCCCACGAAATAGATTTGACAAAAAAATAAAGTTAATTTTTGCCTTTCTGATCTTATTTCGTAATTTGTTAGAGATACTACGGTAAATTTTAAAAAGTATACCTAATTAATTTATAAGATTTTAAGAATTGTTTAATAATCTTTGTATTATGAAGGATATTTAAAACTAACTCTTTCTAAAGTGAAACTTTTTTAAAAAATAATTGATTTGGGCTAACTTAAAGTCTATCTCTTATTGTTTTTTGTTCCCACGAAATAGATTTGAATATAAAATAATAATTTTAGTGGATTATTTGCCTATTGTGGTTAGTTGTGGTCAGTTGTAGTAACTTGTCTAGATAAAAAGGTATATAAATATTTTTAATAAGACGAAAAATAAAGAATAATTAATTTGATTTTAACCAAAAATTTCTGTACAAAAGGGAAAAAAAGGTTTTATTCATGTAATTTTTGCATTTTTTTTTTGTTTTAAACAATTTGTTTTATTTTCTTAATAAATATAATCGGAAAAGCAAAATAGATTCTTTTTAATAAAATTATAAGTATTTTAATCAAGTTTTTAGATAAAAAGATTTATTTAGTATCCTTTATTCATTTATTAGGTTTTTAGAATTGATTTCTAACTAACAATTTTAGAAAAATATTTTGATTTTGGATAACTTAAACACTATATATTATTATTTTTTGTTCTCACAAGTCACTTGCTGTTAAAAAATTATAATTTTCTTGAATTGTTTGCTAATTTTTATATGGGCAAGTAATAAAAACACTAAAAATTCTAGAATAAGACTTTAATTTTTTAAATAAGTAATTTTTTTTTTAAATTTATTATCCTTTTCAATTTAAACAAAGCATTTTGGGTTAAGTAACTTAAAATTATTAAGCAGAGACTGACTATTTCCTTGAATATATCTTTTAACTTCTCATGCCCCCTTTCCAATTACTATTTTTAGAAAAAAATTCTAACATTTTTCATTTAGGTCAAGAAAACTTAAAAATGTATTAAAATAAAGTTAATTTTTGCCTTTCTGATCTTATTTCGTAATTTGTTAGAGATACTACGGTAAATTTTAAAAGTATACCTAATTAATTTATAAGATTTTAACAATTGTTTAATAATTTTTGTATTATGAAGGATATTTAAAACTAACTCTCTTCTAAAGTAAAACTCTTTTAAAAAATAATTGATTTGGGCTAACCTAAAGTCTATCTCTTATTGTTTTTTGTTCCCACGAAATAGATTTGAATATAAAATAATAATTTTAGTGGATTATTTGACTAACGTGGTTAGTTGTGGTCAGTTGTAGTATCTTGTCTAGTTAAAAAGGTATATAAATATTTTTAATAAGACGAAAAATAAAGAATAATTTGATTTTAACCAAAAATTTCTGTACAAAAGGGGAAAAAAAGTTTTATTCATGTAATTTTTGCAATTTTTTTTTGTTTTAAACAATTTGTTTTATTTTCTTAATAAATATAATCGGAAAAGCAAAAATTAGATTCTTTTTAATAAAATTATAAGTATTTTAATCAATTTTTTTATATAAAAAGATTAATTTAGTTTCCTTTATTCATTTATTAGGTTTTTAGAATTGATTTTAACTAACCATCATTAAAAATAAACAATTTTAGAAAAATATTTTGATTTTGGATAACTTAAACACTATTTATTATTATTTTTTGTTCTCACAAGTCACTTGCTGTTAAAAAATTATAATTTTCTTGAATTGTTTCTAATTTTTATATGGGCAAGTAATAAAAAAACTAAAAATTCTAGGATAAGACTTTAATTTTTTAAATAAGTAATTTTTTTTTTTAATTTATTATTTTTTGCAATTTAAACAAAGCATTTTTGGTTAAGTAACTTAAAATTATTAAGCAGAGACTGACTATTTCCTTAAATATATCTTTTAACTTCTCATCCAAAATCAAAATATTTTTCTAAAATTGTTTATTTTTAATGATGGTTAGTTAGAAATCAATTCTAAAAACCTAATAAATGAATAAAGGAAACTAAATTAATCTTTTTATCAAAAATTGATTAAAATACTTATAATTTTATTAAAAGAATCTAATTTTTGCTTTTCCGATTATATTTATTAAGAAAATAAAACAAATTGTTTAAAAGAAAAAAATTGCAAAAATTACATGAATAAAACTTTTTTCCCCTTTTGTACAGAAATTTTTGGTTAAAATCAAATTATTCTTTGTTTTTCGTCTTATTAAAAATATTTATATACCTTTTTAACTAGACAAGATACTACAACTGACCACAACTAACCACATTAGTCAAATAATCCACTAAAATTATTATTTTATATTCAAATCTATTTCGTGGAACAAAAACAATAAGAGATAGACTTTAGGTTAGCCCAAATCAATTATTTTTTAAAAGAGTTTTACTTTAGAAGAGAGTTAGTTTTAAATATCCTTCATAATACAAAAATTATTAAACAATTCTTAAAATCTTATAAATTAATTAGGTATACTTTTTAAAATTTACCGTAGTATCTCTAACAAATTACGAAATAAGATCAGAAAGGCAAAAATTTTTTTTTTAATAAATTTTTAGGTTTTCTTGAACTAAATGAAAAATATTAGAATTTTATTCTAAAAATAGTAATTGGAAAGGGGCATTCTTTTATTGCAAAAATATTTATATATACTTTATACCATACATTAATATAATCCACTAAAATATTTGTTAAATTATTTGGGACAAAACAATTAGAAACGTACTTTAGGTTAAACCAATTATTTTTAAAAATTTCACTTCGAAGAGAGTTAGTTTAAATATCCTTTATAAATAAAATTTAAACAATTCTTAAAAATCTTATAAATATTAGTATATTTTAAAATTTACCGTAGTATCTCTAACAAATTACGAAATGACTCAGAATAATTTTTTTTTTAAATTTTAGTTTTCTGACCTAAATGAAGAATGTTTTTAAAAATAGTAATTAAGGGATGAGAGTTAAAAGATATATTCAAGAAATAGTGAATTCTGCTTAATAATTTTAAGTTATTAACCCAAAGCTTTGTTTAAATTGAAAAAATAATAAATTAAAAAAATACTATTTAAAAAATTAAAGTCTTATCCTAAAATTTTTATTTTTTATTACTTCCATATAAAATTAACAAACAATTCAAGAAAATAATTTTTAACAGCAAGTGACTTGTGAGAACAAAAAATAATAATAAATAGTGTTTAAGTTATCCAAAATCAAAATATTTTTTAAAACTGTTTACTTTTAATGATGGTTAGTTAGAAATCAATTCTAAAAACAATTTTAGAAAAATGTTTTGATTTTGGTTAACTTAAACACTATTTATTATTATTTTTTATTCTCGCAAGTCACTTGCTGTTAAAAAATTATAATTTTCTTGAATTGTTTGCTAATTTTTATATGGACAAGTAATAAAAACACTAAAAATTCTAGGATAAGACTTTAATTTCTTAAATAAGTATTTTTTTTTTAATTTATTATTCTTCTCAATTTAAACAAATCATTTTGGGTTAAGTAACTTAAAATTATTAAGCGGAGACTGACTATTTCCTTGAATATATCTTTTAACTTCTCATGCCCCCTTTCCAATTACTATTTTTAGAAAAAAATTCTAACGTTTTTCATTTAGGTCAAGAAAACTTAAAAATTTATTAAAAAAAAGTTAATTTTTGCCTTTCTGATCTTATTTTGTAATTTATTAGAGATACTACGGTAAATTTTAAAAAGTATACCTAATTAATTTAAAAGATTTTAGGAATTGTTTAATAATTTTTGTATTATGAAGGATATTTAAAACTAACTCTCTTCTAAAGTGAAACTTTTTTAAAAAATAATTGATTTGGGCTAACCTAAAGTCTATCTCTTATTGTTTTTTGTTCCCACGAAATAGATTTGAATATAAAATAATAATTTTAGAGGATTATTTGCCTATTGTGGTTAGTTGTGGTCAGTTGTAGTAACTTGTCTAGATAAAAAGGTATATAAATATTTTTAATAAGACGAAAAATAAAGAATAATTTGATTTTAACCAAAAATTTCTGTACAAAAGGGAAAAAAAAGGTTTTATTCGTGTAATTTTTGCAATATTTTTTTTTGTTTTAAACAATTTGTTTTATTTTCTTAATAAATATAATCGGAAAAGCAAAAATTAGATTCTTTTTAATAAAATTATAAGTATTTTAACCAATTTTTTAGATAAAAGATTAATTTAGTTTCGTTTATGCATTTATTAGGTTTTTAGAATTGATTTCTAACTAACCATCATTAAAAGTAAACAATTTTAGAAAAATATTTTGATTTTGGTTAACTTAAACACTATTTATTATTATTTTTTTTTCTCACAAGTCACTTGCTGTTAAAAAATTATAATTTTCTTGAATTGTTTGCTAATTTTTATATGGCAAGTAATAAAACACTAAAAATTTTTTTTTTACTTAATAAATATATTCGAAAAAGCAAAATTAGATTCTTTTTAATAAAATTATAAGTATTTTAATCAATTTGTTTAGATAAAAGATTAATTTAATATCTTTATTCATTTATTAGGTTTTTAGAATTGATTTTAACAACCATCATTAAAAGTAAACAATTTTAGAAAAATATTTTGATTTTGGGTAACTTAAACACTATTTATTATTATTTTTGTTCTCACTAGTCACTTGCTGTTAAAAATTATAAATTTTCTTGAATTGTTTGCTAATTTTTATATGGACAAGTATTTAAAACACTAAAATTCTAGGATAAGACTTTAATTTTTTAAATAAGTAATTTTTTTTTTAAATTTATTATTCTTTCAATTTAAACAAAGCATTTTGGGTTAAGTAACTTAAAATTATTAAGCAGAGACTGACTATTTCCTTGAATATATCTTTTAACTTCTCATGCACCCTTTCCAATTACTATTTTTAGAAAAAATTCTAACATTTTTCATTTAGGTCAAGAAAACTTAAAAATTTATTAAAAAAATTAATTTTTGCCTTTCTGATCTTATTTCGTAATTTGTTAGAGATACTACGGTAAATTTTAAAAAGTATACCTAATTAATTTATAAGATTTTAAGAATTGTTTAATAATTTTTGTATTATGAAGGATATTTAAAACTAACTCTCATCTGAAGTGAAACTTTTTTAAAAAATAATTGATTTGGGCTAACCTAAAGTCTATCTCTTATTGTTTTTTGTTCCCACGAAATAGATTTGAATATAAAATAATAATTTTAGTGGATTATTTGCCTATTGTGGTTAGTTGGGTCAGTTGTAGTAACTTGTCTAGATAAAAAGGTATATAAATATTTTTAATAAGACGAAAAATAAAGAATAATTTGATTTTAAACAAAAATTTCTGTACAAAAGGGAAAAAAAGTTTTATTCATGTAATTTTTGCATTTTTTTTTGTTTTAAGCAATTTGTTTTATTTTCTTAATAAATATAATCGGAAAAGCAAAAATTAGATTCTCTTTAATAAAATTATAAGTATTTTAATCAATTTTTTTAGACTTTGCCAGAAAGGCAAAAATTAACTTTTTTTTAAATAAATTTTTAAGTTTTCTTGACCTAAATGAAAAATGTTAGAATTTTTTTCTAAAAATAGTAATTGGAAAGGGGGCATGAGAAGTTAAAAGATATATTCAAGGAAATAGTCAGTCTCTGCTTAATAATTTTTAAAATTACTTAACCCAAAAATGCTTTGTTTAAATTGAAAAAAAAAATAATAAATTAAAAAAAAATTACTTATTTAAAAAAATTAAAGTCATATAGTCCTAGAATTTTTAGTGTATTTATTATTTCTGCCATATAAAAATTAGCAAACAATTCAAGAAAATTATAATTTTTTAACAGCAATGACTTGTGAGAACAGAAAATAATAAAAAATAGTGTTTAAGTTATCCAAAATCAAAATATTTTTCTAAAATGGTTTACTTTTAATGATGGTTAGTTAGAAATCAATTCTAAAACCTAATAAATCAATAAAGGATACTAAATTAATCTTTTTATCTAAAAAAATTGATTATAATACTTATAATTTTATTAAAAAGAATCTAATTTTTGCTTTTCCGATTATATTTATTAAGAAAATAAAATAAATTGTTTAAAACAAAAAAAATTGCAAAAATTACATGAATAAAACCTTTTTTTTCCTTTTGTACAGAAATTTTGGTTAAAATCAAATTATTCTTTATTTTTCGTCTTATTAACAATATTTATATACCTTTTATCTAGACAAGTTACTACAACTGACCACAACTAACCACAATAGGCAAATAATCCACTAAAATTATTATTTAATATTCAAATCTATTTCGTAGGAACAAAAAACAATAAGAGATAGACTTTAGGTTAGCCCAAATCAATTATTTTTTTAAAAAAGTTTCACTTTAGAAGAGTTAGTTTTAAATATCCTTCATAATACAAAAATTATTAAACAATTCTTAAAATCTAATAAATTAATTAGGTATACTTTTTAAAATTTACCGTAGTATCTCTAACAATTACGAAATAAGATCAGAAAGGCAAAATTAACTTTTTTTAATAAATTTTTAAGTTTTCTTGACCTAAATGAAAAATGTTAGAATTTTTTCTAAAATAGTAATTGGAAAGGGTGCATGGGAAGTTAAAAGATATATTCAAGGAAATAGTCAGTCTCTGCTTAATAATTTTAAGTTACTTAACCCAAAATGCTTTGTTTAAATTGAAAAAATAATAAATTTAAAAAAAATACTTATTTAAAAATTAAAGTCTTATCCTAGAATTTTTAGTGTTTTTATTACTTGTCCATATAAAAATTAGCAAACAATTCAAGAAATTATAATTTTTTAACAGCAAGTGACTTGTGAGAACAAAAATAATAATAAATAGTGTTTAAGTTATCCAAAATCAAAATATTTTTCTAAAATTGTTTACTTTTAATGATGGTTATTAGAAATCAATTCTAAAACCTAATAAATGAATAAAGGATACTAAATTAATCTTTTTATCTAAAAAATTGATTAAAATACTTATAATTTTATTAAAAAGAATCTAATTTTTGCTTTTCCGATTATATTTATTAAGAAAATAAAACAAATTGTTTAAAACAAAAAAAAATTGCAAAATTACATGAATTTTTTCCCTTTGTACAGAAATTTTTGGTTAAAATCAAATTATTCTTTATTTTTCGTCTTATTAAAAATATTTATATACCTTTTATCTAGACAAGTTACTACAACTGACCACAACTAACCACAATAGGCAAATAATCCACTAAAATTATTATTTTATATTCAAATCTATTTCGTGGGAACAAAAACAATAAGAGATAGACTTTAGGTTAGCCCAAATCAATTATTTTTTAAAAAGTTTCACTTTAGAAGAGAGTTAGTTTAAATATCCTCATAATACAAAATTATTAAACAATTCCTAAAATCTTATAAATTAATTATGTATACTTTTAAAATTTACCGTAGTATCTCTAACAAATTACGAAATAAGATCAGAAAGGCAAAAATTAACTTTTTTTAATAAATTTTTAAGTTTTCTTGACCTAAATGAAAAATGTTAAATTTTTTCTAAAATAGTAATTGAAAGGGCAGAGAAGTTAAAAGATATATTCAAGGAAATAGTCAGTCTCTGCTTAATAATTTTAAGTTACTTAACAAAATGCTTTGTTTAAATTGAAAAAATAATAAATTAAAAAAATTACTTATTTAAAAAATTAAAGTCTTATCCTAGAATTTTTAGTGTTTTTATTACTTGCCCATATAAAAATTAGCAAACAATTCAAGAAAATTATAATTTTTTAACAGCAAGTGACTTGTGAGAACAAAAATAATAATAAATAGTGTTTAAGTTATCCAAAATCAAAATATTTTTCTAAAATTGTTTACTTTTAATGATGGTTAGTTAGAAATCAATTCTAAAACCTAATAAATGAATAAAGGATACTAAATTAATCTTTTATCTAAAAATTAATTAAAATACTTATAATTTTATTAAAAAGAATCTAATTTTTGCTTTTCCGATATATTTATTAAGAAAATAAAACAAATTGTTTAAAACAAAAAAATTGCAAAATTACATGAATTAAACCTTTTTTCCCCTTTTGTACAGAAATTTTTGGTTAAAATCAAATTATTCTTTATTTTTCGTCTTATTAAAAATATTTATAACCTTTTCATCTATACAAGTTACTACAACTGACCACAACTAACCACAATAGGCAAATAATCCACTAAAATTATTATTTTATATTCAAATCTATTTCGTGGGAACAAAAACAATAAGAGATAGACTTTAGGTTAGCCCAAATCAATTATTTTTAAAAAAGTTTCACTTTAGAAGAGAGTTAGTTTTAAATATCCTTCATAATACAAAAATTATTAAACAATTCTTAAAATCTTATAAATTAATTAGGTATACTTTAAAATTTACCGTAGTATCTCTAACAAATTACGAAACAAGATCAGAAAGGCAAAAATTAACTTTTTTTTAATAAATTTTTAAGTTTTCTTGACCTAAATGAAAAATGTTAGAATTTTTTTCTAAAAATAGTAATTGGAAAGGGGGCAGAGAAGTTAAAAGATATATTCAAGGAAATAGTCAGTCTCTGCTTAATAGTTTTAAGTTACTTAACCCAAAATGCTTTGTTTAAATTGAAAAAAATAATAAATTAAAAAAAAAATTACTTATTTAAAAAATTAAAGTCTTATTCTATAATTTTTAGTGTTTTTATTACTTGTCCATATAAAAATTAGCAAACAATTCAAAAAAAAATTTAATTTTTTAACAGTAAGTGACTTGTGAGAACAAAAAATAATAATAAATAGTGTTTAAGTTATCCAAAATCAAAATATTTTTCTAAAATTGTTTACTTTTAATGATAGTTAGTTAGAAATCAATTCTAAAACCTAATAAATGAATAAAGGATACTAAATTAATCTTTTTATCTAAAAAAATTGATTAAAATACTTATAACTTTATTAAAAAGAATCTAATTTTTGCTCTTCCGATTATATTTATTAAGAAAATAAAACAAACTGTTTAAAACAAAAAAAAATTGCAAAAATTACATGAATAAAACCTTTTTTCCCTTTTGTACAGAAATTTTTGGTTAAAATCAAATTATTCTTTATTTTTCGTCTTATTAAAAATATTTATATACCTTTTATCTATACAAGTTACTACAACTGACCACAACTAACCACAATAGGCAAATAATCCACTAAAATTATTATTTTATATTCAAATCTATTTCGTGGGAACAAAAAACAATAAGAGATAGACTTTAGGTTAGCCCAAATCAATTATTTTTAAAAAGTTTCACTTTAGAAGAGAGTTAGTTTTAAATATCCTTCATAATACAAAAATTATTAAACAATTCTTAAAATCTTATAAATTAATTAGGTATACTTTTTAAAATTTACCGTAGTATCTCTAACAAATTACGAAATAAGATCAGAAAGGCAAAAATTAACTTTTTTTAATAAATTTTTAAGTTTTCTTGACCTAAATGAAAAATGTTAGAATTTTTTTCTAAAAATAGTAATTGGAAAGGGGGCATGAGAAGTTAAAAGATATATTCAAGAAAATAGTCAGTCTCTGCTTAATAATTTTAAGTTACTTAACATAAAATGCTTTGTTTAAATTGAAAAAAATAATAAATTAAAAAAAATTACTTATTTAAAAAATTAAAGTCTTATCCTAGTATTTTTAGTGTTTTTATTACTTGCCCATATAAAAATTAGCAAACAATTCAAGAAAATTATAATTTTTTAACAGCAAGTGACTTGTGAGAACAAAAAATAATAATAAATAGTGTTTAAGTTATCCAAAATCAAAATATTTTTCTAAAATTGTTTACTTTTAATGATGGTTAGTTAGAAATCAATTCTAAAAACCTAATAAATGAATAAAGGATACTAAATTAATCTTTTTATCTAAAAAATTGATTAAAATACTTATAATTTTATTAAAAGAATCTAATTTTTGCTTTTCCGATAATATTTATTAAGAAAATAAAACAAATTGTTTAAAACAAAAAAAATTGCAAAATTACATGAACAAAACCTTTTTTCCCTTTTGTACAGAAATTTTTGGTTAAAATCAAATTATTCTTTATTTTTCGTCTTATTAAAAATATTTATATACCTTTTTATCTAGACAAGTTACTACAACTGACCACAACTAACCACAATAGGCAAATAATCCACTAAAATTATTATTTTATATTCAAATCTATTTCGTGGGAACAAAAAACAATAAGAGATAACTTTAGGTTAGCCCAAATCAATTATTTTTTAAAAAGTTTCACTTTAGAAGAGAGTTAGTTTTAAATATCCTTCATAATACAAAAATTATTAAACAATTCTTAAAATCTTATAAATTAATTAGGTATACTTTTTAAAATTTACCGTAGTATCTCTAACAAATTACGAAATAAGATCAGAAAGGCAAAAATTAACTTTTTTTAATAAATTTTTAAGTTTTCTTGACCTAAATGAAAAATGTTAGAATTTTTTCTAAAAATAGTAATTGGAAAGGGGAAAAGTTAAAAGATATATTCAAGGAAATAGTCAGTCTCTGCTTAATAATTTTAAGTTATTAACAAAATGCTTTGTTTAAATTGAAAAAAATAATAAATTAAAAAATTACTTATTTAAAATTAAAGTCTATCCTAGAATTTTTAGTGTTTTTATTACTTGCCCATATAAAAATTAGCAAACAATTCAAGAAATTATAATTTTTAACAGCAAGTGACTTGTGAGAACAAAAATAATAATAAATAGTGTTTAAGTTATCCAAAATCAAAATATTTTTCTAAAATTGTTTACTTTTAATGATGGTTAGTTAGAAATCAATTCTAAAACCTAATAAATGAATAAAGGATACTAAATTAATCTTTTATCTAAAAAATTATTAAAATACTTATAATTTTATTAAAAAAATCTAATTTTTGCTTTTCCGATAATATTTATTAAGAAAATAAAACAAATTGTTTAAAAAAAAAAAAATTGCAAAAATTACATGAATAAACCTTTTTCCCTTTTGTACAGAAATTTTTGGTTAAAATCAAATTATTCTTTTTCGTCTTATTAAAAATATTATATCTACAACAATTACTACAACTGACCAACTAACCACAATAGGCAAATAATCCACTAAAATTATTATTTTATATTCAAATCTATTTCTGGAACAAAAAACAATAAGAGATAGACTTTAGGTTAGCCCAATCAATTATTTTTAAAGTTTCACTTTAGAAGAGTTAGTTTTAAATATCCTTCATAATACAAAAATTATTAAACAATTCTTAAAATCTTATAAATTAATTGGTATACTTTTAAAATTTACCGTAGTATCTCTAACAAATTACGAAAAAGATCAGAAAGGCAAAAATTAACTTTTTTAATAAATTTTTAAGTTTCTTGACCTAAATGAAAAATGTTAGAATTTTCTAAAATAGTAATTGGAAAGGCAGAGAAGTTAAAAGATATATTCAAGGAAATAGTCAGTCTCTGCTTAATAGTTTTAAGTTACTTAACCCAAAATGCTTTGTTTAAATTGAAAAAAATAATAAATTAAAAAAAATTACTTATTTAAAAATTAAAGTCTTATTCTATAATTTTTAGTGTTTTATTACTTGTCCATATAAAAATTAGCAAACAATTCAAAAAATTAATTTTTAACAGTAAGTGACTTGTGAGAACAAAAATAATAATAAATAGTGTTTAGTTATCAAAATCAAAATATTTTTCTAAAATTGTTTACTTTTAATGATAGTTAGTTAGAAATCAATTCTAAACCTAATAAATGAATAAAGGATACTAAATTAATCTTTTATCAAAAAAAATTGATTAAAATACTTATAACTTTATTAAAAGAATCTAATTTTTGCTCTTCGATTATATTTATTAAGAAAATAAAACAAACTGTTTAAAACAAAAAATTGCAAAAATTACTGAATAAACCTTTTTTTCCTTTGTACAGAAATTTTGGTTAAAATCAAATTATTCTTTATTTTTCGTCTTATTAAAAATATTTATATACCTTTTCATCTATACAAGTTACTACAACTGACCACAACTAACCACAATGGCAAATAATCCACTAAAATTATTATTTTATATTCAAATCTATTTCGTGGGAACAAAAAACAATAAAGATAGACTTAGGTTAGCCCAAATCAATTATTTTTAAAAAGTTTCACTTTAGAAGAGTTAGTTTTAAATATCCTTCATAATACAAAAATTATTAAACAATTCTTAAAATCTTATAAATTAATTAGGTATACTTTTTAAAATTTACCGTAGTATCTCTAACAAATTACGAAATAAGATCAGAAAGGCAAAAATTAACTTTTTTAATAAATTTTTAAGTTTTCTTGACCTAAATGAAAAATGTTAGAATTTTTTTCTAAAAATAGTAATTGGAAAGGGCATGAGAAGTTAAAAGATATATTCAAGAAAATAGTCAGTCTCTCTTAATAATTTTAAGTTACTTAACATAAAATCTTTGTTTAAATTGAAAAAAATAATAAATTAAAAAAAAAATACTTATTTAAAAATTAAAGTCTTATCTAGTATTTTTAGTGTTTTTATTATTTGTCCATATAAAAATTAGCAAACAATTCAAGAAAATTATAATTTTTTAACAGCAAGTGACATGTGAGAACAAAAATAATAATAAATAGTGTTTAAGTTATCCAAAATCAAAATATTTTTCTAAAATTGTTTACTTTAATGATGGTTAGTTAGAAATCAATTCTACAAACCTAATAAATGAATAAAGGATACTAAATTAATCTTTTATCTAAAAAATTGATTAAATACTTATAATTTTATTAAAAAGAATCTAATTTTTCTTTTCGATTATATTTATTAAGAAAATAAAACAAATTGTTTAAACAAAAAAATTGCAAAAATTACATGAATAAAACCTTTTTTTCCCCTTTTGTACAGAAATATTTGGTTAAAATCAAATTATTCTTTATTTTTCGTCTTATTAAAAATATTTTTATACCTTTTTATCTATACAAAATACTACAACTGTCCACAACTAACCACAATAGGCAAATAATCCACTAAAATTATTATTTTATATTCAAATCTATTTCGTCGTAACAAAAAACAATAAGAGATATACTTTAGGTTAGCCCAAATCAATTATTTTTTAAAAAAGTTTCACTTTAGAAGAGAGTTAGTTTTAAATATCCTTCATAATACAAAAATTATTAAACAATTCTTAAAATCTTATAAATTAATTAGGTATCCTTTTTAAAATTTACCGTAGTATCTCTAACAAATTACGAAATAAGATCAGAAAGGCAAAATTAACTTTTTTTAAAAAATTTTTTAAAGTTTTTGACCTAAATAAAAAATGTTAGAATTTTTTCTAAAAATAGTAATTGGAAAGGGGGCATGAGAAGTTAAAAGATATATTCAAGGAAATAGTCAGTCTCTGCTTAATAATTTTAAGTTACTTAACCCAAAATGCTTTGTTTAAATTGAAAAAATAATAAATTAAAAAAAAATACTTATTTAAAAAATTAAAGTCTTATCCTAGAATTTTTAGTGTTTTTATTACTTGCCCATATAAAAATTAGCAAACAATTCAAGAAAATTATAATTTTTTAACAGCAAGTGACTTGTGAGAACAAAAAATAATAATAAATAGTGTTTAAGTTATCCAAAATCAAAATATTTTTCTAAAATTGTTTACTTTTAATGATGGTTAGTTAGAAATCAATTCTAAAACCTAATAAATGAATAAAGGATACTAAATTAATCTTTTTATCTAAAAAATTGATTAAAATACTTATAATTTTATTAAAAGAATCTAATTTTGCTTTCCGATTATATTTATTAAGAAAATAAAACAAATTGTTTAAAACAAAAAAAAATTGCAAAAATTACATGAATTTAAAACCTTTTTTCCCCTTTGTACAGAAATTTTTGGTTAAAATCAAATTATTCTTTATTTTTCGTCTTATTAAAAATATTTATATACCTTTTTATCTAGACAAGTTACTACAACTGACCACAACTAACCACAATAGGCAAATAATCCACTAAAATTATTATTTTATATTCAAATCTATTTCGTGGGAACAAAAAACAATAAGAGATAGACTTTAGGTTAGCCCAAATCAATTATTTTTTAAAAAGTTTCACTTTAAAAGAGAGTTAGTTTTAAATATCCTTCATAATACAAAATTATTAAACAATTCTTAAAATCTTATAAATTAATTTAAGTATACTTTTTAAAATTTACCGTAGTATCTCTAACAAATTACGAAATAAGATCAGAAAGGCAAAAATTAACTTTTTTTAATAAATTTTTAAGTTTTCTTGACCTAAATGAAAATGTTAGAATTTTTTTCTAAAATAGTAATTGGAAAGGGGGCATGAGAAGTTAAAAGATATATTCAAGGAAATAGTCAGTCTCTGCTTAATAATTTTAAGTTACTTAACCCAAAAATGCTTTGTTTAAATTGAAAAATAATAAATAAAAAAAAAAAAAAAAAAAAAAAAAAAAATTCAAGAAAATTATAATTTTTTAACAGCAAGTGACTTGTGAGAACAAAAAATAATAATAAATAGTGTTTAAGTTATCCAAAATCAAAATATTTTTCTAAAATTGTTTACTTTTAATGATGGTTAGTTAGAAATCAATTCTAAAAACCTAATAAATGAATAAAGGATACTAAATTAATCTTTTTATCTAAAAAAATTGATTAAAATACTTATAATTTTATTACAAGAATCTAATTTTTGCTTTTCCGATTATATTTATTAAGAAAATAAAACAAATTGTTTAAAACAAAAAAAAATTGCAAAAATTACATGAATAAAACCTTTTTTTCCCCTTTTGTACAGAAATTTTTGGTTAAAATCAAATTATTCTTTATTTTTCGTCTTATTAAAAATATTTATATACCTTTTTATCTAGACAAGTTACTACAACTGACCACAACTAACCACAATAGGCAAATAATCCACTAAAATTATTATTTTATATTCAAATCTATTTCGTGGGAACAAAAAACAATAAGAGATAGACATTAGGTTAGCCCAAATCAATTATTTTTTAAAAAAGTTTCACTTTAGAAGAGAGTTAGTTTTAAATATCCTTCATAATACAAAAATTATTAAACAATTCTTAAAATCTTATAAATTAATTAGGTATACTTTTTAAAATTACCGTAGTATCTCTAACAAATTACGAAATAAGATCAGAAAGGCAAAAATTAACTTTTTTTTAATAAATTTTAAGTTTTCTTGACCTAAATGAAAAATGTTAGAATTTTTCTAAAAATAGTAATTGGAAAGGGGCATGAGAAGTTAAAAGATATATTCAAGGAAATAGTCAGTCTCTGCTTAATAATTTTAAGTTACTTAACCCAAAATGCTTTGTTTAAATTGAAAAAATAATAAATTAAAAAAATACTTATTTAAAAAATTAAAGTCTTATCCTAGAATTTTAGTGTTTTTATTACTTGCCCATATAAAATTAGCAAACAATTCAAGAAAATTATAATTTTTAACAGCAAGTGACTTGTGAGAACAAAAATAATAATAAATAGTGTTTAAGTTATCCAAAATCAAAATATTTTCTAAAATTGTTTACTTTTAATGATGGTTAGTTAGAAATCAATTCTAAAAACCTAATAAATGAATAAAGGATACTAAATTAATCTTTTTATCTAAAAAATTATTAAAATACTTATAATTTTATTAAAAAATCTAATTTTTGCTTTTCCGATAATATTTATTAAGAAAATAAACAAATTGTTTAAAACAAAAAAATTGCAAAAATTACATGAATAAAACTTTTTTTTCCCTTTTGTACAGAAATTTTTGGTTAAAATCAAATATTTTATTTTTCGTCAAAATTATTATATCAGACAAGTTACTACAACTGACCACAACTAACCACAATAGGCAAATAATCCACTAAAATTATTATTTTATATTCAAATCTATTTCGTGGGAACAAAAAACAATAAGAGATAGACTTTAGGTTAGCCCAAATCAATTATTTTTTAAAAAAGTTTCACTTTAGAAGAGAGTTAGTTTTAAATATCCTACATAATACAAAAATTATTAAACAATTCTTAAAATCTTATTAATTAATTAGGTATACCTTTTTAAATTTACCGTTAGTATCTCTAACAAATTATGAAATAAGATCAGAAAGGCAAAAATTAACTTTTTTTAATACATTTTTAAGTTTTCTTGACCTAAATGAAAAATGTTAGAATTTTTTCTTAAAATAGTAATTGGAAAGGGGGCATGAGAAGTTAAAAGATATATTCAAGGAAATAGTCAGTCTCTGCTTAATAATTTTAAGTTACTTAACCCAAAATGCTTTGTTTAAATTGAAAAAAATAATAAATTAAAAAAAAATTACTTATTTAAAAAATTAAAGTCTTATCCTAGAATTTTTAGTGTTTTTATTACTTGCCCATATAAAAATTAGCAAACAATTCAAGAAAATTATAATTTTTTAACAGCAAGTGACATGTGAGAACAAAAAATAATAATAAATAGTGTTTAAGTTATCCAAAATCAAAATATTTTTCTAAAATTGTTTACTTTTAATGATGGTTAGTTAGAAATCAATTCTAAAAACCAAATAAACGAATAAAGGATACTAAATTAATCTTTTTATCTAAAAAAATTGATTGAAATACTTATAATTTTATTAAAAAGAATCTAATTTTTGCTTTTCCGATTATATTTATTAAGAAAATAAAACAAATTGTTTAAAACAAAAAAAAATTGCAAAAATTACATGAATAAAACCTTTTTTCCCCTTTTGTACAGAAATTCTTGGTTAAAATCAAATTAATCTTTATTTTTCGTTTTATTAAAAATATTTATATACCTTTTTATCTATACAAGTTACTACAACTGACCACAACTAACCACAATAGGCAAATATCCACTAAAATTATTATTTTATATTCAAATCTATTTCGTGGGAACAAAAAACAATAAGAGATATACTTTAGGTTAGCCCAAATCAATTATTTTTTAAAAAAATTCACTTTAGAAGAGAGTTAGTTTTAAATATCCTTCATAATACAAAAATTATTAAACAATTCTTAAAATCTTATAAATTAATTAGGTATACTTTTTAAAATTTACCGTAGTATCTCTGACAAATTACGAAATAAGATCAGAAAGGCAAAAATTAACTTTTTTAAATAAATTTTTAAGTTTTCTTGACCTAAATGAAAAATGTTAGAATTTTTTTCTAAAAATAGTAATTGGAAAGGGGGCATGAGAAGTTAAAAGATATCTTTAAGGAAATAGTCAGTCTCTGCTTAATAATTTTAAGTTACTTAACCCAAAATGCTTTGTTTAAATTGAAAAAAATAATAAATTAAAAAAAATTACTTATTTAAAAAATTAAAGTCTATCCTAGAATTTTTAGTGTTTTTATTACTTGCCCATATAAAAATTAGCAAACAATTCAAGAAAATTATAATTTTTTAACAGCAAGTGACTTGTGAGAACAAAAAATAATAATAAATAGTGTTTAAGTTATCCAAAATCAAAATATTTTTCTAAAATTGTTTACTTTTAATGATGGTTAGTTAGAAATCAATTCTAAAAACCTAGTAAATGAATAAAGGATACTAAATTAATCTTTTTATCTAACAAAATTGATTAAAATACTTATAATTTTATTTAAAAAAATCTAATTTTTGCTTTTCCGATAATATTTATTAAGAAAATAAAACAAATTGTTTAAAACAAAAAAAAAATTGCAAAAATTACGTGAATAAAACCTTTTTTTCCCCTTTGTACAGAAATTTTTGGTTAAAATCAAATTATTTTTATTTTTCGTCTTATTAAAAATATTTATATACCTTTTTATCGAGACAAGTTACTACAACTGACCACAACTAACCACAATAGGCAAATAATCCACTAAAATTATTATTTTATATTCAAATCTATTTCGTGGGAACAAAAACAATAAGAGATAGACTTTAGGTTAGCCCAAATCAATTATTTTTTAAAAAAGTTTCACTTTAGAAGAGAGTTAGTTTTAAATATCCTCATAATACAAAAATTATTAAACAATTCTTAAAATCTTATTAATTAATTAGGTAAAAACCTTTTTAAATTTACCGTTGTATCTCTAACAAATTACGAAATAAGATCAGAAAGGCAAAAATTAATTTTTTTTTAATACATTTTTCAGTTTTCTTGACCTAAATGAAAAATGTTAGAATTTTTTTCTAAAAATAGTAACTGGAAAGGGGGCATGAGAAGTTAAAAGATATATTCAAGGAAATAGTCAGTCTCTGCTTAATAATTTTAAGTTACTTAACCCAAAATGCTTTGTTTAAATTGAGTAAAATAATAAATTAAAAAAAAATTACTTATTTAAAAAATTAAAGTCTTATCCTAGAATTTTTAGTGTTTTTATTACTTGTCCATATAAAAATTAGCAAACAATTCAAGAAAATTATAATTTTTTAACAGCAAGTGACTTGTGAGAACAAAAAATAATAATAAATAGTGTTTAAGTTATCCAAAATCAAAATATTTTTCTAAAATTGTTTACTTTTAATAAAGGTTAGTTAGAAATCAATTCTAAAAACCTAATAAATGAATAAAGGATACCAAATTAATCTTTTTATCTAAAAAATTGATTGAAACACTTATAATTTAATGAAAAAGAATCTAATTTTTGCTTTTCCGATTATATTTATTTAGAAAATAAAACAAATTGTTTAAAACAAAAAAAAATTGCAAAAATTACATGAATAAAACCTTTTTTCCCCTTTTGTACAGAAATTTTGGGTTAAAATCAAATTATTCTTTATTTTTCGTCTTATTAAAAATATTAATATACCTTTTTATCTAGACAAGTTACTACAACTGACCACAACTAACCACAATAGGCAAATAATCCCCTAAAATTATTATTTCATATTCAAATCTACTTCGTGGGAACAAAAAACAATAAGAGATAGACTTTAGGTTAGCCCAAATCAATTATTTTTTAAAAAAGTTTTACTTTAGAAGAAATTTAGTTTTAAGTATCCTTCATAATACAAAAATTATTAAACAATACTTAAAATCTTTTAAATTAATTAGGTATACTTTTTAAAATTTACCGTAGTATCCCTAACAATTTACGAAATAAGATCAGAAAGGCAAAAATTAACTTTTTTTGAATAAATTTTTAAGTTTTCTTGACCTAAATGAAAAATGTTAGAATTTTTTTCTTAAAATAGTAATTGGAAAGGGGGCATGAGAAGTTATAAGATATATTCAAGGAAATAGTCAGTCTCCGCTTAATAATTTTAAGTTACTTAACCCAAAATGCTTTGTTTAAATTGAAAAAAATAATAAATAAAAAAAAAAATACTTATTTAAAAAATTAAAGTCTTATCCTAGAATTTTTAGTGTTTTTATTACTTGTCCATATAAAAATTAGCAAACAATTCAAGAAAATTATAATTTTTTAACAGCAAGTGACTTGTGAGAACAAAAAATAATAATAAATAGTGTTTAAGTTATCCAAAATCAAAATATTTTTCTAAAATTGTTTACTTTTAATAAAGGTTAGTTAGAAATCAATTCTAAAAACCTAATAAATGAATAAAGGATACTAAATTAATCTTTTTATCTAAAAAAATTGATTGAAACACTTATAATTTAATGAAAAAGAATCTAATTTTTGCTTTTCCGATTATATTTATTAAGAAAATAAAACAAATTGTTTAAAACAAAAAAAAATTGCAAAAATTACATGAATAAAACCTTTTTTCCCCTTTTGTACAGAAATTTTGGGTTAAAATCAAATTATTCTTTATTTTTCGTCTTATTAA
Organism: Listronotus oregonensis; assembly: GCA_019359885.1. NCBI lineage: Eukaryota > Metazoa > Arthropoda > Insecta > Coleoptera > Curculionidae > Listronotus > Listronotus oregonensis. Next base: position 34,616 of record JAHBCN010004771.1, on the reverse strand, counting down.
AAATATTTATATACCTTTTTATCTAGACAAGTTACTACAACTGACCACAACTAACCACAATAGGCAAATAATCCCCTAAAATTATTATTTCATATTCAAATCTACTTCGTGGGAACAAAAAACAATAAGAGATAGACTTTAGGTTAGCCCAAATCAATTATTTTTTAAAAAAGTTTTACTTTAGAAGAGAGTTAGTTTTAAATATCCTTCATAATACAAAAATTATTAAACAATACTTAAAATCTTTTAAATTAATTATGTATACTTTTTAAAATTAACCGTAGTATCCCTAACAATTTACGAAATAAGATCAGAAATGCAAAAATTAACTTTTTTTGAATAAATTTTTAAGTTTTCTTGACCTAAATGAAAAATGTTAGAATTTTTTTCTTAAAATAGTAATTGGAAAGGGGGCATGAAAAGTTATAATATATATTCAAGGAAATAGTCAGTCTCCGCTTAATAATTTTAAGTTACTTAACCCAAAATGCTTTGTTTAAATTGAAAAAAATAATAAATAAAAAAAAATTACTTATTTAAAAAATTAAAGTCATCCTAGAATTTTTAGTGTTTTTATTACTTGTCCATATAAAAATTAGCAAACAATTCAAGAAAATTATAATTTTTTAACAGCAAGTGACTTGTGAGAACAAAAAATAATAATAAATAGTGTTTAAGTTGTCCAAAATCAAAATATTTTTCTAAAATTGTTTACTTTTAATGATGGTTAGTTAGAAATCAATTGTAAAAACCTAATAAATGAATAAAGGATACTAAATTAATCTTTTTATCTAAAAAAATTGATTAAAATACTTATAATTTTATTAAAAAGAATCTAATTTTTGCTTTTCCGATTATATTTATTAAGGAAATAAAACAAATTGTTTAAAACAAAAAAAAATTGCAAAAATTACATGAAAAAACCTTTTTTCCCTTTTGTACAGAAATTTTTGGTTAAAATCAAATTATTCTTTATTTTTCGTCTTATTAAAAATATTTATATACCTTTTTATCTAGACAAGTTACAACAACTGACCACAACTAACCACAATAGGCAAATAATCCACTAAAATTATTATTTTATATTCAAATCTATTTCGTGGGAACAAAAAACAATAAGAGATAGACTTTAGGTTAGCCCAAATCAATTATTTTTAAAAAGTTTTACTTTAGAAGAGAGTTAGTTTTAGATATCCTTCATAATACAAAAATTATTAAACAATTCTTAAAATCTTATAAATTAATTAGGTATATTTTTTTAAATTTACCGTAGTATCTCTAACAAATTACGAAATAAGATCAGAAAGGCAAAAATTAACTTTTTTTAATACATTTTTAAGTTTTCTTGACCTAAATGAAAAATGTTAGAATTTTTTCTTAAAATAGTAATTGGAAAGGGGGCATGAGAAGTTAAAAGATATATTCAAGGAAATAGTCAGTCTCTGCTTAATAATTTTAAGTTACTTAACGAAAAATGCTTTGTTTAAATTGAAAAAAATAATAAATAAAAAAAATTACTTATTTAAAAAATTAAAGTCATCCTAGAATTTTTAGTGTTTTTATTACTTGTCCATATAAAAATTAGCAAACAATTCAAGAAAATTATAATTTTTTAACATTAAGTGACTTGTGAGAACAAAAAATAATAATAAATAGTGTTTAAGTTATCCAAAATCACAATATTTTTCTAAAATTGTTTACTTTTAATGATGGTTAGTTAGAAATCAATTCTAAGAACCTAATAAATGAATAAAGGATAATAAATTAATCTTTTTATCTAAAAAAATTGATTGAAACACTTATAATTTAATGAAAAAGAATCTAATTTTTGCTTTTCCGATTATATTTAATTTGATTTGGGCTATCCTAAAGTCTATCTCTTATTGTTTTTTGTTCCCACGAAATAGATTTGAATATCAAATAATAATTTTAGTGGATTATTTGCCTATTGTGGTTAGTTGTGGTCAGTTGTAGTAACTTGTCTAGATATAAAGGTATATAAATATTTTTAATAAGACGAAAAATAAAGAATACTTTGATTTTAACCAAAAATTTCTGTACAAAAGGGGAAAAAAGGTTTTATTCATGTAATTTTTGCAATTTGTTTTTTGTTTTAAACAATTTGTTTTATTTTCTTAATAAAATATAATCGGAAAAGCAAAAATTAGATTCTTTTTATTAAAATTATAAGTATTTCAATCAATTTTTTTAGATAAAAAGATTAATTTAGTATCCTTTATTCATTTATTAGGTTTTTAGAATTGATTTCTAACTAACCATCATTAAAAGTAAACAATTTTAGAATATTATTTTGATTTTGGATAACTTAAACACTATTTATTATTATTTTTTGTTCTCACAAGTCACTTGCTGTTAAAAAATTATAATTTTCTTGAATTGTTTGCTAATTTTTATATGGGCAAGTAATAAAAACACTAAAAATTCTAGGATAAGAATTTAATTTTTTAAATAAGTAATTTTTTTTAATTTATTATTTTTTTCAATTTAAACAAAGAATTTTGGGTTAAGTAACTTAAAATTATTAAGCAGAGACTGACTATTTCCTTGACTATATCTTTAAACTTCTCATGCCCCCTTTCCAATTACTATTTTTAGAATAAAATTCTAATATTTTTCATTTAGTTCAAGAAAACCTAAAAATTTATTAAAAAAAAGTTAATTTTTGCCTTTCTGATCTTATTTCGTAATTTGTTAGAGATACTACGGTAAATTTTAAAAAGTATACCTAATTAATTTATAAGATTTTAAGAATTGTTTAATAATTTTTGTATTATGAAGGATATTTAAAACTAACTCTCTTCTAAAGTAAAACTCTTTTAAAAAATAATTGATTTGGGCTAACCTAAAGTCTATCTCTTATTGTTTTTTGTTCCCACGAAATAGATTTGAATATAAAATAATAATTTTAGTGGATTATTTGACTAATGTGGTTAGTTGTGGTCAGTTGTAGTATCTTGTCTAGTTAAAAAGGTATATAAATATTTTTAATAAGACGAAAAACAAAGAATAATTTGATTTTAACCAAAAATTTCTGTACAAAAGGGGAAAAAAAAAGTTTTATTCATGTAATTTTTGCAATTTTTTTCTTTTAAATAATTTGTTTTATTTTCTTAATAAATATAATCGGAAAAGCAAAAATTAGATCCTTTTAATAAAATTATAAGTATTTTAATCAATTTTTGATAAAAAGATTAATTTAGTTTCCTTTATTCATTTATTAGGTTTTTAGAATTGATTTCTAACTAACCATCATTAAAAATAAACAATTTTAGAAAAATATTTTGATTTTGGATGAGAAGTTAAAAGATATATTTAAGGAAATAGTCAGTCTCTGCTTAATAATTTTAAGTTACTTAACCAAAAATGCTTTGTTTAAATTGCAAAAAATAATAAATTAAAAAAAAATTACTTATTTAAAAAATTAAAGTCTTATCCTAGAATTTTTAGTTTTTTTATTACTTGCACATATAAAAATTAGAAACAATTCAAGAAAATTATAATTTTTTAACAGCAAGTGACTTGTGAGAACAAAAAATAATAATAAATAGTGTTTAAGTTATCCAAAATCAAAATATTTTTCTAAAATTGTTTATTTTTAATGATGGTTAGTTAGAAATCAATTCTAAAAACCTAATAAATGAATAAAGGAAACTAAATTAATCTTTTTATCTAAAAAAATTGATTAAAATACTTATAATTTTATTAAAAAGAATCTAATTTTTGCTTTTCCGATTATATTTATTAAGAAAATAAAACAAATTGTTTAAAACAAAAAAAATTGCAAAAATTACATGAATAAAACTTTTTTTCCCTTTTGTACAGAAATTTTTGGTTAAAATCAAATTATTCTTTATTTTTCGTCTTATTAAACATATTTATATACCTTTTTAACTAGACAAGATACTACAACTGACCACAACTAACCACGTTAGTCAAATAATCCACTAAAATTATTATTTTATATTCAAATCTATTTCGTGGGAACAAAAAACAATAAGAGATAGACTTTAGGTTAGCCCAAATCAATTATTTTTTAAAAGAGTTTTACTTTAGAAGAGTTAGTTTTAAATATCCTTCATAATACAAAAATTATTAAACAATTGTTAAAATCTTTTAAATTAATTAGGTATACTTTTTAAAATTTACCGTAGTATCTCTAACAAATTACGAAATAAGATCAGAAAGGCAAAAATTAACTTTTTTTAATAAATTTTTAGGTTTTCTTGAACTAAATGAAAAATGTTAAATTTTTTCTAAAAATAGTAATTGGAAAGGGGGCATGAGAAGTTTAAAGATATATTCAAGGAAATAGTCAGTCTCTGCTTAATATTTCTAAGTTACTTAACCCAAAATGCTTTGTTTAAATTGAAAAAAATAATAAATTAAAAAAAAAATTACTTATTTAAAAAATTAAATTCTTATCCTAGAATTTTTAGTGTTTTTATTACTTGCCCATATAAAAATTAGCAAACAATTCAAGAAAATTTTAATTTTTTAACAGCAAGTGACTTGTGAGAACAAAAAATAATAATAAATAGTGTTTAAGTTATCCAAAATCAAAATAATATTCTAAAATTGTTTACTTTTAATGATGGTTAGTTAGAAATCAATTCTAAAAACCTAATAAATGAATAAAGGATACCAAATTAATCTTTTTATCTAAAAAAATTGATTGAAATACTTATAATTTTAATAAAAAGAATCTAATTTTTGCTTTTCCGATTATATTTATTAAGAAAATAAAACAAATTGTTTAAAACAAAAAACAAATTGCAAAAATTACATGAATAAAACCTTTTTTTCCCCTTTTGTACAGAAATTTTTGGTTAAAATCAAATTATTCTTTATTTTTCGTCTTATTAAAAATATTTATATACCTTTATATCTAGACAAGTTACTACAACTGACCACAACTAACCACAATAGGCAAATAATCCACTAAAATTATTATTTGATATTCAAATCTATTTTGTGGGAACAAAAAACAATAAGAGATAGACTTTAGGTTAGCCCAAATCAATTATTTTTTAAAAAAGTTTCACTTTAGAAGTGAGTTAGTTTTAAATATCCTTCATAATACAAAAAATATTAAACAATTCTTAAAATCTTATAAATAAATTAGGTATACTTTTTAAAATTTACCGTAGTATCTCTAACAAATTACGAAATAAGATCAGAAAGGCAAAAATTAACTTTATTTTAATACATTTTTAAGTTTTCTTGACCTAAATGAAAAATGTTAGAATTTTTTTCTAAAAATAGTAATTGGAAAGGGGGCATGAGAAGTTAAAAGATATATTCAAGGAAATAGTCAGTCTCTGCTTAATAATTTTAAGTTACTTAACCCAAAATGCTTTGTTTAAATTGAAAAGGATAATAAATAAAAAAAAAAAAATTACTTATTTAAAAAATTAAAGTCTTATTCTAGAATTTTTAGTGTTTTTATTACTTGCCCATATAAAAATTAGCAAACAATTCAAGAAAATTATAATTTTTAACAGCAAGTGACTTATGAGAACAAAAATAATAATATATAGTGTTTAAGTTATCCAAAATCAAAATATTTTTCTAAAATTGTTAGTTAGAAATCAATTCTAAAAACCTAATAAATGAATAAAGGATACTAAATAAATCTTTTTATCTAAAAAACTTGATTAAAATACTTATAATTTTATTAAAAAGAATCTATTTTTGCTTTTCCGATTATATTTATTAAGAAAATAAAACAAATTGTTTAAAACAAAAAAAAAATGCAAAAATTACATGAATAAAACCTTTTTTTCCCCTTTTGTACAGAAATTTTTGGTTAAAATCAAATTAATTATTCTTTATTTTTCGTCTTATTAAAAATATTTATATACCTTTTTATCTAGACAAGTTACTACAACTGACCACAACTAACCACAATAGGCAAATAATCCACTAAAATTATTATTTTATATTCAAATCTATTTCGTGGGAACAAAAAACAATAAGAGATAGACTTTAAGTTAGCCCAAATCAATTATTTTTTAAAAAAGTTTCACTTTAGAAGAGAGTTAGTTTTAAATATCCTTCATAATACAAAAATTATTAAACAATTCTTAAAATCTTATAAATTAATTAGGTATACTTTTTAAAATTTACCGTAGTATCTCTAACAAATTACGAAATAAGATCAGAAAGGCAAAAATTAACTTTATTTTAATAAATTTTTAAGTTTTCTTGACCTAAATGAAAAATGTTAGAATTTTTTTCTGAAAATAGTAATTGGAAAGGGGAAATAAGAAGTTAAAAGATATATTCAAGGAAATAGTCAGTCTCTGCTTAATAATTTTAAGTTACTTAACCCAAAATGCTTTGTTTAAATTGAAAAAAATAATAAATTAAAAAAAAATTACTTATTTAAAAAATTAAAGTCTTATCCTAGAATTTTTAGTGTTTTTATTACTTGCCCATATAAAAATTAGCAAACAATTCAAGAAAATTATAATTTTTTAACAGCAAGTGACTTGTGAGAACAAAAAATAATAATAAATAGTGTTTAAGTTATCCAAACTCAAAATATTTTTTCTAAAATTGTTTACTTTTAATGAAGGTTAGTTAGAAATCAGTTCTAAAAACCTAATAAATGAATAAAGGATACTAAATTAATCTTTTTATCTAAAAAAATTGATTAAAATACTTATAATTTTATTAAAAAGAATCTAATTTTTGCTTTTCCGATAATAATTTTAAAAAGTATACCTAATTAATTTATAAGGTTTTAAGAATTGTTTATTAATTTTTGTATTATAAAGGATTTTTAAAACTAACTCTCTTCTAAAGTAAAACTTTTTAGAAAAATAATTGATTTGGGCTAACCTAAATTTTAAATAAGACGAAAAATAAAGAATAATTAAATTTTGACCAAAAATTTCTGTACAAAAATGGAAAAATAGGCGGTCGATCTCCTTTTTGTTGGTATTTTTCCGACTGCTGGTAAAACTCGGTTTCTCATTTGTATTAGCCAGGGTGCCACGGCGTCAGGCCAGTCCTGTTGCGCTGCTCACAATCTGTCTTCCATTTGCTTTAGAACTGTCCAGTCACCCGGGAAATGTTGCGTTCTCGGTAGAGCTACAGCCTCAGGGAAAACTTTCAAAACTGCTACTTCAAACTTCCGTAGACTATCACCCAAAATCACGACGGACGGCTCCCTACCCAGCGACTTGACCTCTCAGGTGCCTGCTTCCCTGCACGACACCCACCCACTAAACAAGTCCTGGCAGGCGAGCGCAGTCTTCCTCCCACTACGCCGTGTTGTCCTCAAATTCGTCACAGCAGTCATCTGAATCACCTCAAAGGTCGCACACTTCGTACTGTATCTCCCGTTACTTGCTGCTTTGTTTGACAGGTTTGGCTTTGACTGATGTTTTCGTTTACCTTCCGGGACATTTTCGGCTAATAAAACATGCTTGCTAAAAATTCCAGGACCTCCTCTCCTGTTGCATGTGTACAATCGTGGACTGCCTTAACCGTGACCCCGCGTAATGGTGTCGGTACCCATATCCTCTGGTGCTGAGGGTCCTTTACTGTCTGTCATAAAAGATTTCCCCGTGTATGCAAAGGGGTAGTTTTCCTCTTTTTCTTTAGTTCCTTTAACCAGGTCTTGGGTGCTCCGGTCCGTCTCTTGTGCTTCTATAATGTTTTCAATTAACCTGAGTACTAGGGAGGCTGCTATATCTAAACTGTTCATTTGTTCTGACTGTGCACTAATATTTCGTACTGCCCATAAAATGATTTTCATATGGTCTTCCTGCGTGATTTCTTTCAGTTGTATGTTGTCTGTACTGTATCGACGTTGTCCGACCGGCTTTACCCGGTTCTGGATTCCTCCTTCTTCCAGATGCCCCAGTTGGGCGCCATGAGATGCTTGCGGGTCAACATCTCTGAGACTCTTAGGTCAGTCACTTCTCCGTGGATCTTCTCAGGGGCCTCGGTTCTGGGACGAACCAAGCTGGGGCCGGACAACTTCCCGTACTTCGCCTTCTCACGCAGGCGGTCCCGCTCTAGCTTGTTTACAACAAAGTTTGTTACTTTTCCTTCCTGTCCACGAAATCCTGCACGGCGCCGCGAGTCGCGCTCAATTCTTCTCTCCTCCAGCGTCTTTAAAGCATTGGAAGCCACGGTCTCAGGGATTTCAAAATCCGTGTAGTATGGTGGCGTGCCGGCATTATATGGACTAGCTGCATAGTCCCCGGCCCACGCCACTTCCAAATGGGGATTCTCCGGTGCCTTTATTACTTAGTTCTGGTGTACGACCACGTTCCCCGTCTTCCCCAAAGTGTCGCCCACTGGTTGCGCATCCCTATTTGGCGGGAACAGAGGGGTCACCACCCCGTAGCAGGACTCGCCACCTTCGCTGGGCCTCGAGGTACCTCCCCGGGCCTCATCTCGTCCGGTTACGCCCGCGGTCAGGGCCTCCAACACCCAACCCGCGCTGGTCGCCTCGCCATCTCCCTCTTCTGCGCTCCTGGTAACTCTAGGGGTGTTGCACCCTCTAACCGTTGCTCGATTTCGCCAAGTAGGGACTCCTTTTGAAGAGAAGAAAACTCTGCTGTTCGGGCTGCTCGCGGAACGTGGTTGAAGATCCCGTGGGTCGCCAATCCCCTATGACGGCCATCAGCGGGAATTCACATCCTGGCACACTAGTCTCGCTGTTAAAACCCTCAACCGCGTCTGGATTGGGTATCCCAGTATTCAACTCTGTTCCTGCTAGATCCGGGCCACCAATGCTTGTTCCCGAACAGGCGGTCGATCTCCTTTTGTTGGTCTGGGATACGGTTTAAGTCGGGAATCGCGATTTAACTGTGCCAAAGCTAACCTTTCCCCCTGCTCTGTAAAATATTGCTTATTCCCATTACTGTCGCGCGGAGGTAGCGCAACGAAACCCTTAATCTTTTGCTTGCGCGACGCTGTCGTCTGCGATACAAGGTTCGGCTCCGCACCCGAGCGGCAGAATGGGAAATCCTGGATGTAGTCGCTATATCGGCCGCGGCGGAACATGCAACCCGCGGCGCCGAATTTAGCAATTTGTCGGTCACCCTATCAGCGGCGACGGCTGAAGGTGGTGGCGCCGAATTTGGTGACCGATTTTCCACCCCATCGGCAGAGGCAACTTCCCGAGGAAGCCGCGCCGCCGAAACTGGTGGGTCGTGAGTGTCTAGGGTGTTCATCTCTCCGGGCTTTTCTTTATTAAAACACTTATGTTTAATCATATATTTAAACTTTATTCTTAACAAATCCATTAATTCGTCACAAACTTCATCGAATTTACTATTTGAAATTTTCTTATTACTTTAATCCAAAATACCAGAAATAAATGACTAATTTCTTGTTTACAAAAAAAAAATAATAAACTGATTCCGGCTTTCGGTTCCGATCTTAAAATATTACCACGACTCACGAGTTTAATTAAATTTTTGAAGCAAACAAAAACAAGTAACAAATAACCCCGAATTGGGTTCACTCCCCGTGAGGTTAAGCTTAACACTAATTAACCGAACTTCTTATAATTAGTTAACAATAATAACAAAACAACTAAACAGAAAACAAAATAACAAGAACTACTCTAAAGTGGAGCTGAAGGCTCAGAAAATAAAGCTCTCGAATCACAAAATAAAACTCTAAATCGCGCGAAAGCTGTGGAATAGGCGCACACAAAGAGATGAACACTCTATCGCTGTCGCAGTTGTTAACACAACGCGCACTAGCACGCACTGCCGAATCCCGTAACAGTTAAGTAACTTAAAATTATTAAGCAGAGACTGTCTATTTTCTTGAATATATCTTTTAACTTCTCATGCCCCATTTCCAATTACTATTATTAGACAAAATTTATAACATTTTTCTTTAAGTCAAAAAACTTAAAAATTTATTTAAAAAAGTTAATTTTGTCTTTCTAATCTTATTTCGTAATTTGTTAGAGATACTACGGTAAATTTTAAAAAGTATACCTATTAATTTATAAAAAAATTAGAATTGTTTATTAATTTTTGTATTATAAAGATAATTAAAACACTCTTTCTAAAGTGAAACTTTTAGAAAAATATTGATTTGGGCTAACCTATAGTCTATCTATTATTGTTTTTGTTCCACGATATAATTGTGAATATAAAATAATAATTTTAGTGATCATTGCTTTGGTTAGTTGTGGTCAGTTATATTAACTTGTCTAGATAAAGTAATAAATTTTTAAACAAAATAAGAATAAGATTTTGACAAAATTTATGTAAAAAGGAAATAATTTTCATTTAGATTTTGATTTTTTGTTTTAAAATTTGTATTTTCTTAATAAATATAATCGATAAAGCAAAATTGATTATTTTTAATAAAATTATAAGTATTTTAATTAATTTTTTAGATAAAAATTATTTAATCCTTTATTCATTTAAGGTAGAAAAACTAACCTCATAAAAGTTATTAAAAAAGTTAATTTTTGCCTTTCTGATCTTATTTCGTAATTTGTTAGAGATACTACGGTAAATTTTAAAAAGTATACCTAATTAATTTATAAGATTTTAAGAATTGTTTAATAATTTTGTATTATGAAGGATATTTAAAACTATCTCTCTTCTAAGTGAAACTTTTTTAAAAAATAATTGATTTGGGCTAACCTAAAGTCTATCTCTTATTGTTTTTTGTTCCCACGAAATAGATTTGAATATAAAATAATAATTTTAGTGGATTATTTGCCTATTGTGGTTAGTTGTGGTCAGTTGTAGTAACTTGTCTAGATAAAAAGGTATATAAATATTTTTAATAAGACGAAAATAAGAATAATTTGATTTTAACCAAAAATTTCTGTACAAAAGGGAAAAAAAGGTTTTATTCATGTAATTTTCAATTTTTTTGTTTTAAACAATTTGTTTTATTTTCTTAATTAATATAATCGGAAAAGCAAAAATAGATTCTTTTTAATAAAATTATAAGTATTTTAATCAATTTTTTAGATAATAAAGATTAATTTAGTATCTTTATTCATTTATTAGGTTTTAAATTGATTTCTACTAACCATCATTAAAAGTAAACAATTTTAGAAAAATATTTTGATTTTGGATAACTTAAACACTATTTATTATTATTTTTTGTTCTCACAAGTCACTTGCTGTTAAAAAATTATAATTTTCTTGAATTGTTTGCTAATTTTTATATGGACAAGTAATAAAAACACTAAAAATTCTAGGATAGACTTTAATTTTTTAAATAAGTATTTTTTTTAATTTATTATTTTTTCAATTTAAACAAAGCATTTTGGGTTAAGTAACTTAAAATTATTAAGCAGAGACTGACTATTTCCTTTGAATATATCTTTTAACTTTCATGTCCCCTTTCCAATTACTATTTTTAGAAAAAATTCTAACATTTTTCATTTAGGTCAAGAAAACTTAAAAAGTTATTAAAAAAGTTAATTTTTGCCTTTCTGATCTTATTTCGTAATTTGTTAGAGATACTACGGTAAATTTTAAAAGTATACCTAATTAATTTATAAGATTTTAAGAATTGTTTAATAATTTTTGTATTATGAAGGATATTTAAAACTAACTCTCTTCTAAAGTGAAACTTTTTTAAAAAATAATTGATTTGGGCTAACCTAAAGTCTATCTCTTATTGTTTTTTGTTCCCAGAAATAGATTTGAATATAAAATAATAATTTTAGTGGATTATTTGCCTATTGTGGTTAGTTTGGTCAGTTGTAGTAACTTGTCTAGATAAAAAGGTATATAAATATTTTTAATAAGACGAAAAATAAAGAATAATTTGATTTAACCAAAAATTTCTGTACAAAAGGGAAAAAAAGGTTTTATTCATGTAATTTTTGCAATTTTTTTTGTTTTAAACAATTTGTTTTATTTTCTTAATAAATATAATCGGAAAAGCAAAAATTAGATTCTTTTAATAAAATAATAAGTATTTTAATCAATTTTTTAGATAAAAAGATTAATTTAGTATCGTTTATTCATTTATTAGGTTTTTAGAATTGATTTCTAACTAACCATCATTAAAAGTAAACAATTTTAGAAAAATATTTTGATTTTGGATAACTTAAACACTATTTATTATTATTTTTTGTTTCACAAGTCACTTGCTGTTAAAAAATTATAATTTTCTTGAATTGTTTCTAATTTTTATATGGGAAGATAAAAACACTAAAAATTCTAGGATAAGACTTTAATTTTTTAAATAAGAAATTTTTTTTAATTTATTATTTTTTTCAATTTAAACTAAGCATTTTGTATTATTAATTAAGTAACTTAAAAATTATTAAGCAGAGACTGACTATTTCCTTGAATATATCTTTTAACTTCTCATGCCTCCTTTCCAATTACTATTTTAGAAAAAATTCTAACATTTTCATTTAGGTCAAGAAAACAAATGTATTAAAAAAGTTAATTTTGCCTTTCAATCTTATTTCGTAATTTTTAGATTACGGTAAATTTTAAAAAGTATACCTACTAATTAATTTATAAGATTTTAGAATTGTTTAATAATTTTTGATTATGAAGGATATTTATAACTAACTTCTAAAAATGTTAAACTTCTTAAAAAATAATTGGTTTGGGCCAACCTAAAGTCTGTTTTTACTTTTAATGATGGTTAGTTAGAAATCAAATTCTAAAAACCTAATAAATGAATAAAGGATACAAATTAATCTTTTTATCTAAAAAAATTGATTAAATTTTAATTTTATTAAAAAATCTAATTTTTGCTTTTCCGATAATATTTATTAAGAACATAAAACAAATTGTTTAAAACAAAAAAAAATTGCAAAAATTACATGAATAAAACCTTTTTTTCCCTTTTGTACAGAAATTTTTGGTTAAAATCAAATTATTCTTTATTTTTCGTCTTATTAAAAATATTTATATACCTTTTTATCTAGACAAGTTACTACAACTGACCACAACTAACCACAATAGGCAAATAATCCACTAAAATTAATATTTTATATTCAAATCTATTTCGTGGAAACAAAAAACAATAAGAGATAGACTTTAGGTTAGCCCAAATCAATTATTTTTTAAAAAAGTTTCACTTTAGAAGAGTTAGTTTTAAATATCTTCATAATACAAAAATTATTAAACAATTCTTAAAAACTTATAAATTAATTAGGATACTTTTTAAAATTTACCGTAGTATCTCTAACAAATTACGAAATAAGATCAGAAAGGCAAAAATTAACTTTTTTTTAATAAATTTTTAAGTTTTCTTGACCTAAATGAAAAATGTTAGAATTTTTTTCTAAAAATTGTAATTGGAAAGGGTGCATGAGAAGTTAAAAGATATATTCAAGGAAATAGTCAGTCTCTGCTTAATAATTTTAAGTTACTTTACCCAAAATGCTTTGTTTAAATTGAAAAGAATAATAAATTAAAAAAAAATTACTTATATAAAAAATTAAAGTCTTATCCTAGAATTTTTAGTGTTTTTATTACTTGCCCATATAAAAATTAGCAAACAATTCAAGAAAATTATAATTTTTTAACAGCAAGTGACTTGTGAGAACAAAAAATAATAATAAATAGTGTTTAAGTTATCCAAAATCAAAATATTTTTCTAAAATTGTTTACTTTTAATGATGGTTAGTTAGAAATCAATTCTGAAAACCTAATAAATGAATAAAGAATACTAAATTAATCTTTTATCTAAAAAATTAATTAAAATACTTATAATTTTATTAAAAGAATCTAATTTTGCTTTTCCGATTATATTTATTAAGAAAATAAAACAAATTGTTTAAAACAAAAAAATTGCAAAAATTACATGAATAAAATCTTTTTTCCCTTTTGTACAGAAAGGTTAAAATCAAATTATTCTTTATTTTTCGTCTTATAAAAATATTTGTATACTATCTAGACAAGTTACTACCTACTAATAACCACAATAGGCAAATAATCCACTAAAATTATTATTTTATATTCAAATCATTTCGTGGGAACAAAACAATAGAGATAGACTTTAGGTTGCCCAAATCATTATGTTTAAAAAGTTTCATAAAAGAGTGTTAGTTTTAAATATCTTCATAATAAAAAATTAAACAATTCTAAATCTTATAAATTAATTACTTTTTAAAATTTACCGTAGTATCTCTAAGAAATTACGAAATAAGATCAGAAAGGCAAAAATTAACTTATTTTAATAAATTTTAAGTCTTCTTGACCTAAATGAAAAATGTTAAATTTTTTCAAAAGTAGTAATTGGAAAGGGGGCATGAGAAGTTAAAGATATATTCAAGGAAATAGTCAGTCTCTGCTTAATAATTTTAAGTTACTTAACCCAAAATGCTTTGTTTAAATTGAATAAAATAATAATTTAAAAAAATTACTTATTTAAAAATTAAAGTCTTATCCTAAAATTTTAGTGTTTTTATTACTTGCCCATATAAAAATTAGCAAACAATTCAAGAAAATTATAATTTTTTAACAGCAAGTGACTTGTGAGAACAAAAAATAATAATAAATAATGTTTAACTTATCCAAAATCAAAATATTTTTCTAAAATTGTTTACTTTTAATGATGGTTAGTTAGAAATCAATTCTAAAAATCTAATAAATGAATAAAGGATACTAAATTAATCTTTTTATCTAAAAAAATTGATTGAATTTTATTAAAAAGAATCTAATTTTTGCTTTTCCGATTATATTTATTAAGAAAATAAAACAAATTGTTTAAAACAAAAAAAATTGCAGAAATTACATGAATAAAACCATTTTTTTCCCCTTTTGTACAGAAATTTTTGGTTTAAAATCAAATTATTCTTTATTTTTCGTGTTATTAAAAATATTTATATACCTTTTTATCTAGACAAGTTACTACAACTGACCACAACTAACCACAATAGGCAAATAATCCACTAAAATTATTATTTTATAGTCAAATCTATTTCGTGGGAACAAAAAACAATAAGAGATAGACTTTAGGTTAGCCCAAATCAATTATTTTTTAAAAAAGTTTTACTTTTGAAGAGAGTTAGTTTTAAATATCCTTCATAATACAAAAATTATTAAACAATTCTTAAAATCTTATAAATTAATTAGGTATACTTTTTAAAATTTACCGTAGTATCTCTAACAAATTACGAAATAAGATCAGAAAGGCAAAAATTAACTTTTTTTAAATAAATTTTTAAGTTTTCTTGACCTAAATGAAAGATGTTAGATTTTTTTTCTTAAAATAGTAATTGAAGGGGCATGAGAAGTTAAAAGATATATTCAAGGAAATAGTCAGTCTCTACTTAATAATTTTAAGTTACTTAACCCAAAATGCTTTGTTTAAATTGAAAAGAATAATAAATTAAAAAAAAAATACTTATTTAAAAATTAAAGTCTTATCCTAGAATTTTTAATGTTTTTATTACTTGCCCATATAAAAATTAGCAAACAATTCAAGAAAATTATAATTTTTTAACAGCAAGTGACTTGTGAGAACAAAAAATAATAATAAATAGTGTTTAAGTTATCCAAAATCAAAATATTTTTCTAAAATTGTTTACTTTTAATGATGGTTAGTTAGAAATCAATTCTAAAAACCTAATAAATGAATAAAGGATACTAAATTAATCTTTTTATCTAAAAAAATTGATTAAAATACTTATAATTTTATTAAAAAGAATCTAATTTTTGCTTTTCCGATTATGTTTATTAAGAAAATAAAACAAATTGTTTAAAATAAAAAAAATTGCAAAAATTACATGAATAAAACCTTTTTTTCCCCTTTTGTACAGAAATTTTTGGTTAAAATCGAATTATTCTTTATTTTTCGTCTTATTAAAAATATTTATATACCTTTTTATCTAGAAAAGTTACTACAACTGACCACAACTAACCACAATAGGCAAATAATCCACTAAAATTATTATTTTATATTCAAATCTATTTCGTGGGAACAAAAAACAATAAGAGATAGACTTTAGGTTAGCCCAAATCAATTATTTTTTAAAAAAGTTTTATTTAGAAGAGAGTTAGTTTTAAATATCCTTAATAATACAAAAATTATTAAACAATTCTTAAAATCTTATAAACTAATTAGGTATACTTTTTAAAATTTACCGTAGTATCTCTAACAAATTACGACATAAGATCAGAAAGGCAAAAATTAACTTTTTTTAATAAATTTTTAAGTTTTCTTGACCTAAATGAAAAATGTTAGAATTTTTTTCTAAAAATAGTAATTGGAAAGGGGGCATGAGAAGTTAAAAGATATATTCAAGAAAATAGTCAGTCTCTGCTTATTAATGTTAAGTTACTTAACGCAAAATGCTTTGTTTAAATTGAAAAAATAATAAATTAAAAAAAAAATACTTATTTAAAAAATTAAAGTCTTATCCTAGAATTTCTAGTGTTTTTATTACTTGCCCATATAAAAATTGGCAAACAATTCAAGAAAATTATAATTTTTTAACAGCAAGTGACTTGTGAGAACAAAAAATAATAATAAATAGTGTTTAAGTTATCCAAAATCAAAATATTTTTCTAAAATTGTTTACTTTTAATGATGGTTAGTTAGAAATCGATTCTAAAAACCTAATAAATGATTAAAGGATACTAAATTAATCTTTTTATCTAAAAAAATTGATTGAATTTTATTAAAAAGAATCTAATTTTTGCTTTTCCGATTATATTTATTAAGAAAATAAAACAAATTGTTTAAAACAAAAAAAATTGCAGAAATTACATGAATAAAACCTTTTTTTTCCCTTTTGTACAGAAATTTTTGGTTAAAATCAAATTATTCTTTATTTTTCGTGTTATTAAAAATATTTATATACCTTTTTATCTAGACAAGTTACTACAACTGACCACAACTAACCACAATAGGCAAATAATCCACTAAAATTATTATTTTATAGTCAAATCTATTTCGTGGGAGCAAAAAAACAATAAGAGATAGACTTTAGGTTAGCCCAAATGAATTATTTTTTAAAAAGTTTTACTTTTGAAGGGGTTAGTTTTAAATATCCTTCATAATACAAAAATTATTAAACAATTCTTAAAATCTTATAAATTAATTAGGTATACTTTTTAAAATTTACCGTAGTATCTCTAACAAATTACGAAATAAGATCAGAAAGGCAAAAATTAACTTTTTTTAAATAAATTTTTAAGTTTTCTTGACCTAAATGAAAGATGTTAGAATTTTTTTCTTAAAATAGTAATTGGAAAGGGGGCATGAGAAGTTAAAAGATATATTCAAGGAAATAGTCAGTCTCTGCTTAATAATTTTAAGTTACTTAACCCAAAATGCTTTGTTTAAATTGAAAAGAATAATAAATTAAAAAAAAAATTACTTATTTAAAAAATTAAAGTCTTATCCTAGAATTTTTAATGTTTTTATTACTTGCCCATATAAAAATTAGCAAACAATTCAAGAAAATTATAATTTTTTAACAGCAAGTGACTTGTGAGAACAAAAAATAATAATAAATAGTGTTTAAGTTATCCAAAATCAAAATATTTTTCTAAAATTGTTTACTTTTAATGATGGTTAGTTAGAAATCAATTCTAAAAACCTAATAAATGAATAAAGGATACTAAATTAATATTTTTATCTAAAAAAATTGATTAAAATACTTATAATTTTATTAAAAGAATCTAATTTTTGCTTTTCCGATTATATTTATTAAGAAAATAAAACAAATTGTTTAAAACAAAAAAAAATTGCAAAAATTACATGAATAAAACCTTTTTTTCCCCTTTTGTACAGAAATTTTTGGTAAAATCAAATTATTCTTTATTTTTCGTCTTATTAAAAATATTTATATACCTTTTTATCTAGAAAAGTAACTACAACTGACCACAACAAAAAACGCGCGACCCTCCCGCCTGTTCGTCGAATAGGAGCTAAGGACCTAAAAATTGTTTTAAATTATACTAATCAA
Source organism: Listronotus oregonensis (assembly GCA_019359885.1). NCBI lineage: Eukaryota > Metazoa > Arthropoda > Insecta > Coleoptera > Curculionidae > Listronotus > Listronotus oregonensis. The sequence goes on along the minus strand of JAHBCN010004771.1, from coordinate 16,699 downwards.
GGTGATAGTGAATCAGTCCTCTTGTGATATACAAAACAACTTTGTCCTGTTAAACCTAACATGTTTTGTTATAAAATATTGTGTGATATTATATTTATTGTATTTAAATGTATTTACTACACTATATTGCGCACTCTCCTTAAAAGTGACACAAATCAAAAAAGGTAAATTACCAATGGAATAAAAAAATATTTATTTTTACCTATAATTTAAAAGCTTTAATAACAATATTTTAGACTGACTTTTTGTGATTTTCTGTCACTTTTAATAAGAACTGTGATATATTGTCTAATAAAATATTTTCTTTTTTCAGGACACATGCAGGAAAACATACATATATCCCATGGGATTATGTTTCTAACATGTATCAAATAATATTGTTTAATTATAAACTAATAGGAAGTTTAAAAAAAAAGGTGTATCTTTAAAGTTTTTTATATGGAATGTAAAATTTAAAAATCCATAAATTAGGAAAATAATTTTAAATTTATTTTCACATGCAAATTAAAATTTTACTATAGGCAAAAAATTTGGAATTAAGTAAATGTCTTGTAAGTGGCTTAAAATATTTTAATAATAATAACACCGACACACAAAAAAATTTGTTTGACTGTACCCACTTACGAACATGTATTTCGAACCGCTGAATCCGAATTTGAAGTCCGTTTGGCCCGGCCACCCTCTAGATTTGAGTAAATAAAAATTTGCAATTTTGTCGTTTTTTTCTGCATCTTACTCAAATCTGGAGGGTGACCGGGCCAAACGGACTTTAAATTCGGATTCAGCCGGTCGAAATACATGCCCGTAGGTGGGTCCGTTCAAAAGTACAAACAACTTTCTTTTTTTTTGTGTGCCGGTGTAATTTATACAATGGTTAATAGTTATAGTGATAAAAAAATATTTGTTATTAAAGATCTCTTTTTAAATTTGTAAATATTAGTTTGTAGTTTTTTGTAATAGATGACTATTATATGTATGCACATATGTATTTATATTTAATAAAGAACTTTCAATAATTATTATTTTTTTATTTTTAAAATACAAAGGATTAATTGTTTATTCTATTTTTCACTCACTTATGGTAAGGGTGAAAAATATTTTAGCTAGGATTATACTTATTTTACATATTTATAATTTTATTTACTGGTTGATTTAATATGCTAAACTACCACAAAAAAATAAACAACCCCTTTAATGGAGATTAATAAATAAAATGAACAACTCCTATTTTATGATAAACATAAAAATTATATTTAATTAACAACCTATTATTTATCCCTACGTAGAAGTTATTAACAAAATTTTACCAAAAGCAAAAGGTACAGAAATACCGGATTTTGATATTAAATCGATTAAAAGTACAGATGGTACTTGTAAAAGAAAGAATTTTGATGTCAAAAAAATATCTCGTGATCAGCGTCACAAAGATTCAGTAAATACTTTTCCTTCAAGTTTAATAGAGAAACCAGTCGAGCCTCCAACAAAAAAGAATGTTTGTTGTGATTATAGATGCAGTGAAAAAGTGTTAGTAAAAAAACAAGTCCTGTTAAAAATCTTTAAAAAACGCGCGACCCTCCCGCCTGTTCGTCGAATAGGAGCTAAGGACCTAAAAATTGTTTTAAATTATACTAATCAAGGTGATAGTGAATCAGTCCTCTTGTGATATACAAAACAACTTTGTCCTGTTAAACCTAACATGTTTTGTTATAAAATATTGTGTGATATTGTATTTAAATGTATTTACTACACTATATTGCGCACTCTCCTTAAAAGTGACACAAATCAAAAAAGGTAAATTACCAATGGAATAAAAAAATATTTATTTTTACCTATAATTTAAAAGCTTTAATAACAATATTTTAGACTGACTTTTTGTGATTTTCTGTCACTTTTAATAAGAACTGTGATATATTGTCTGATAAAATATTTTCTTTGTTCAGGACACATGCAGGAAAACATACGTATATCCCATGGGATTATGTTTCTAACATGTATCAAATAATATTGTTTAATTATAAACTAATAGGAAGTTAAAAAAAAAAGGTGTATCTTTAAAGTTTTTTATATGGAATGTAAAATTTAAAAATCCATAAATTAGGAAAATAATTTTAAATTTATTTTCACATGTAAATTAAAATTTTACTATAGGCAAAATATTTGGAATTAAGTAAATGTCTTGTAAGTGGCTTAAAATATTTTAATAATAATAACACCGACACACAAAAAAATTTGTTTGACTGTACCCACTTACGAACATGTATTTCGAACCGCTGAATCCGAATTTGAAGTCCGTTTGGCCCGGCCACCCTCTAGATTTGAGTAAATAAAAATTTGCAATTTTGTTGTTTTTTTTCTGCATCTTACTCAAATCTGGAGGGTGACCGGGCCAAACGGACTTTAAATTCGGATTCAGCCGGTCGAAATACATGCCCGTAGGTGGGTCCGGTCAAAAGTACAAACAACTTTCTTTTTTTTTGTGTGCCGGTGTAATTTATACAATGGTTAATAGTTATAGTGATAAAAAAATCTTTGTTATTAAAGATCTCTTTTTAAATTTGTAAATATTAGTTTGTAGTTTTTTGTAATAGATGACTATTATATGTATGCACATATGTATTTATATTTAATAAAGAACTTTCAATAATTATTATTTTTTTATTTTTAAAATACAAAGGATTAATTGTTTATTCTATTTTTCACTCACTTATTTTACATATTTATAATTTTATTTACTGGTTGATTTAATATGCTAAACTACCACAAAAAAATAAACAACTCCTTTAATGGAGATTAATAAATAAAATGAACAACTCCTATTTTATGATAAACATAAAAATTATATTTAATTAACAACCTATTATTTATCCCTACGTAGAAGTTATTAACAAAATTTTATTATTTTCAATATGGTATTTATTACGGTCCGCAATAATTCTATCCTGTTTGGGTCAAACCAGGTAATTATTTATTATCTAAAAATTTTATTACAGGCTAACCCTTATTTTTGGTCCGCAATTAGTTTTCCCTACCTGATGGTTTGTGCCGCAGTCGCCCTATGCCGGTAGAATGTTTTTATTTAGACAATTACAAAAAAGGTAGTTTTTACCTCAATTTAAGTGAAGCAGCAAAACCTCAAAACCACAAAAAAGATTGCGTAGAATTGGCAATAGTCGTAGTTCCGGGAGGCCAGATTTTAATAAAAGTAACAAATAAGTTAGAAGCAAATGTAAAAAAAAACATGTAATACAAAGTTTAACACACTTTATATGACATAAACTATGATTTTTACAAGACCTTTAATTTGAGTTATATAACCTTTTTGTCTAAATGCAATATTTTTCAAGTTATAATCAAAAAAGCGAATTTTAAGGATTTTTTTAAGGACTCTGAAAAAAATTTTAAAATTAAAATATTTTTATTTTTGGGTCTTTTTTGCAAATTTTAAGCGATTTGGAATTCAAGTCAATAAAATAAGTAACTTATTATTAAAATAAAAAAATCACAATAATAAAAAAAAATCCTGTTTTGGACTGAAATTCTTTGTCAAAATTACATTTATCTATGTTTTTTTTTGTATTTCTCATAATTTATATAGTCGTAGTCCAAACATTCTGTGGTGGCAGGTTTCTGCCGGTAAATATACCGTGTCGGGTTTTTGGGGTTTTCTCAATTTTTTACTGTTTGACGCAATACACCAAATAAAATAAGTGATCCATTGCACCGGATACATTATAACAGGAGTTTGGAATCTACAAACGACATAATTAAACAAAGCAAACCACAACCAAAGATTGATACTACTACGAATAGATAGCTCATCTAAATGGAACACATTTAATCGGTGTGGAGATATCAATGCTCTCGGATAAAATATTTTTTTGCGCGGTAACCTTCGCCTTGCGAGCAAAATTAGACGCGGCGTTGCCAATGTGAAGTATTTAAGTAGGTACTTTTACATGGTACAAATAGCTAAAGAATATAAAGGTTCCACTTATAACCATTGGCAAACTCTGCTCAGTTGGACGGCATTGCGGCGCTCCTCGGCTAAGCACAAATGTCGCGGAGTGCCTTTCGCGCCGACCAAGTGACCGGTCCCAAGCCCGGAAAAAGAGGAGGGAGCACACAGGTACACAATACACACACCATCACGCTCACACACACACACACACACATACATTTAAACACAATCCTAAGCCAAGGTGGAAGGCAACGTGCCGAAGGCTGAATGGTCACAAGGACATATGTGATCGCGAACGTTCCCCCGGGGGCACCAGGCAGCACCCCCTGTATCGCATGCCTTATCCAGCCATGCGGGTTCTGGCTGGCTAGCAAGCAACCAAAGAACCAACCAGGCAAGGTCATAGGCGAAAAGTTAGCCACGACCAGCTACAAGGCAAACTCCATAGAGGAGATTGACAACCTGACAGACGAACAGGTCATTAAGGCCAATCTATCAGGCAGTTCTAGAGCTCGTGTACGAGCCTTGATCCAAACAGGCAAAAGCCGCGCTGAGGCTAAACGTGCCGTGATCAAGGAAAACTTCATCGCACACGCAAAACGCATGGGTAAGGCAAAGGTCTCGAAGGCCACTGAACAGGCCACAGCAGCCAGCCAAACCCAAAAAAGGATGAGATCCGAGGGCAGTACTCCCCATAAAAGGCAATTCAAAAAGCCGAGAGGAGACAAGCCAACAAAACCGGCCACTACGACTAGCATGTCGTACAAGGCTGCACAAGCAGCGAGAAAGTTGCTATCGTTAGCGAAGGCTACCCAGAAGACCAGCTGACGACCGAAAGGATGGAGGAAGTCCAAGCTTCAATTCTGAACGCTTACGACAACATCCCAGATGGCCAGGTTGTAAGCTTTGAAAAATGCAACCACAGGCCGGGATACCTCGAAGTCACCTGCGCTGACAAAAGCAGCGCAGAATGGCTAACAAAGACGGTGCCAACACTCAAGCCTTGGGAGGGAGCAGTGTTAAAGGCACTGACAGACAAGGACTTGCCAAAGCCAGTCACCTGCACCGTTTTTATCCCGGATGAACGGGGGGAAAGATTGCCAGCTGAAAGAATCCTAAGAAGGATATCGGTAGGCAATAAAGACCTAAACACAAACCTGTGTAAGTCCTGGGGAGCAGTCCCAAAGGACAAAGGCCAACTCTGGACCTTCTCCATGGACAAACAGTCCCTCGAAGGTCTGGAAAAACTGAACATGAGCCCATACTTCGGATTCGGAAAGCTCAAGTTCCGGAAACAGCAGGACAAAAAAGTCCAACAAATTGCTGAAGACCCCGAGGCCAGCACATCAAAGGCCGGGCTCACACAAAGGACCGCTGAGGAACCCGAGGCCAGTATATCGAAGGCCGGGCCAATGCACCGGAGGAGAGGGAACGGGAGGTCGATACTGACGAGCCTTCTGCTCAAAGTGGCACCAGTCCGCTGAAAAGACATACAGTCTATCAGCAAATGGACACCGCTACGGAGGAGGAGGAGGCCCTGTTGAGGAGTCGATCCCCCAGCCCCTCTTAGTTACAATGGATACCATAAAGGTGATCCAAGTGAACCTTCACCATGCCAAGGCTGCCTCAGCCGTGCTGTGTAGAAGGTTCCAAGAAGAAAGCCTGGATATCGCCCTTATACAGGAACCATGGCTAAACAACGGAGCCATCATAGGACTCAATCCATCCGGAGGTAAATTACTATTTCATGATAACAACCCAAGAGCTTGTATTCTTTATAATAGTAATAACATCAGCTGTACACTAATCCCGGAGCTCTGCTCTAGAGACTTTGTTACAGTACAGGCAACCGCAACAACAGCAGAGGAAGGGACTAAGACCTGGGTAGTCTGCTGCGTCTATTTCCCCGGAGAAGAAAGGACCTGTCCACCATCCCTAATGGAGGACGTCATAGGCCACTGCAGAGGAAGAAGACAACAAGTAATAGTTGGAGGGGACGTCAACGCCCACAACACAATCTGGGGAAGCACCAATACAAACAGTAGAGGTGAGTCCTTGCATGAATTTATTATAAGTGAAGGGTTAGACATAGCTAACATAGGCATAGAACCCACTTTTGTGACATCAACCAGGCGTGAGGTCCTTGACCTTACTTTTTGTAGCCATGATGTCAGTGATACCATCACAAACTGGCATGAGTTAACTAACGGCAACCAGAATTTACTTTTTTAAAAAACAATTTATTTTATTAAAATACAATAATTCGAAATTTATGTCCTACTAGTTTCTAGATTAAACTCTGACTAACTCATAAAACATTATTACAAAAGGCTGGTGACCAGCTAAAAGTGCATACATTGCATAATAGAATTAAATAGAAAAGAATTATAAAATAATAAGATCAGCATTTTTATTATGGCAACACGTATAGGGTGTGACATAACTCCTCCCTCCTGAGATTGAACTCCACGGTCATCGGGGTAGTTGGACATTTTCCAATTCAAATGTTTGCTCTTCTTGGTTCTTTGTTTTAGGCTTGTTGAGGTTGCGCTTCTTCAGCTTCTTTTTACAATATAAGGCTGCACAGAAAATAAGGATTCCATAAATTAAAATTGTCCATGAGCTTGGGTATTCTGAGATATTTTCGAAAAATAAGTGTGGCTGGTTTTCTTTTATTTCGTTTTTGAGTTTATGGAGTTCGTCTAAATTAACTTCTTCTAATGAGGCATTTATTTTGAGAATTGGTAATAAATCAATTTTATTATCCAAATCTGGGAAAAAATTGGTTGGTTCTGGTTACGGGACGCTGATTTTTGGTTATTGACGATTACTTCTTGGTTTATGTTTACTTGGCAATTGTTTGGTATATTGACTAGGTAGCTACCAAACAACTTCTGGCTTTCTTCTTGGTGGTTGCATTTAAATTTAACGACTTCTTCATGGGGCAGGATAAAAATCCATTGATCGGCAGAATCCAGCTGCTTAATGATAGGTATTGTGGTTTTCATTTCGATTTGTTGACAGGTAGAGGTGTCTTTTGTGGCGCCCAGTAGTTTGACGGTACAAGGACTGTCATTCTTGATTTCTTGTAGTTCCATCTTGTCACACAAGTAGTAGTGGGCTTTGACCTCTAGGCATTCTTCTTTTCGATATGCGTAGTGCAATTCATTTTTTAACAAAAATTTATTTCGCGGAATAATAACCTTAAATAGACTCTTTCTCAAGACTGGAATGGAATAAAGGTGAAGGTAGTTAAATATTTCTGGGAATGTTGTGGGAATTTGTAACAGATACGTAATTTTATTATTGAGAATAAAGCATTTTAAATTTATTAATTTTTCATAAAGTAAGGTATTTTCTAAGGTTACTTCTAATGGCATTTGATTTAAGCCAATTTGTTTCTGAATGTTATATAATTCGATATAAAGGTCTTCCGTTTTTATTATGCTAGGGTGCATAGTTTTTAATTTAGAAAAAGCTATTGAATTTTCGATATCTTGTAAAATCGAGTCTATGATTTCGTAGATATTAATTATTTGATTTAAGACATCTTTTATAATAGCAGCGTTTTCTCTGTAAGCAGTTTTTTGAACTATTAAGCCTATTTGATTTAATTTGGATTCCAACAATATTTCATTATGACTTATTTTTTGGACAGTTAAATAAAATTTGTTTATGATATTTAGTGATATTGAATTTTCTTTTAAAATATTTCCTGCCAAGTTATTTTGATTATTTTGTAGTTCGGCAATAAGTTCTTCGTACTTTTTTCCGTCAGAAGCATCTAAGTTACCTGTAATAGATTTAAAAATTGATCCTAATGCGTTTATTAAGCCTCGTTTTATTCTATTTGGATGGGGAATTATATGTTTTATTTTAATTTCTACCCTATCTTGGATAATTTTTAAAATTTTGAAATAATTTAAAGTTTCAAACGAATATTCTGTATGATTATTTACTATCTGTGATAAATTTTTGGATTTTATGTATAATTTATTAATTTCTATAATTATTGGATTAAGATCGTAATAATAAAATAAGGTATAAGCAGATTTTTGCACTTTAGCATTTCCTAAGTTAAATGGAATTATGCCTGGATTATCATTTATCTGTCTCACATTAATTTTTCTTCAAATCCGAGTGTTATATGAAGAAATACCCTGAAAAGAAATTAGAGTAATTATTAAACGAAACTGTATCTTTTCCGTAACGGACGTTTTATATTTTCTAGATGTACTTTTTCGTGAGAACTTGTTTTAGCAGTTTTACGTTTTGTATTCACAGAAATAAGCTTGGTTGGTTTTGTGAATTTGTCAGCATTTTTCTGTCTGATATGTTTTTTAATATAGACATTTTCATCGGGTTTAAACATTCCGGGGTCCTCTCTATTTTCGTTTATTTTACCTATTAATTTTTCTTTATCCGTTATTAGTTTTTCATTAATCTGAGAATAAAGAATTTTGGTTTTTTGTTTATGATCATTGATATAATCACTTAGCAATATTTGATCGATATTAATATCGAAAGGGTTATCATTTGTAATATGACCGTTAACGATGTCTATAGGCTTCATTTTAGTACTTTGGTTTATTGAATGATTATAAGCTAATATGGCATATATAATTTTTTGCGAGATAGGTGTTTTATTAAATTCTTGATTATTAAGTAAGCGAATATGTTCTGAGAGGGTTGAGTGTAGCCTTTCTATTAGACCATTAGATTGGGGATGTTGGGGTGAGCAAAAATGAATTTTTATTTTATGAAGCTGTAAAAGTTCGGTAACTACAGCGTTCTTGAATTCTGTCCCATTGTCCACCACGATTTGTTTGGGGATTCTGTGATGAGAAAAATAAAATAAAAGGTTATCTGCAATCTCGGTAGATACAAGAGATTTTAGTGGGTAGGCTTGCGCGTATTTAGAAAAGCTGTCAATAATGGTTAAAAATTTTGTTTGTTCTAATGTATAGGTATCTAAATGAATGATTTCGAATGGTCTTGTCGCGGTAGGGGTAACATTCATCGTTACTTTAACAGGGTGTCGGTCATATTTGCTTATTTGACATATTTCACAGTCATTTATATAGGTTTGAATAGAGCTTTTTAAATTCGGCCAATAATATTTATTTTTTATTTTCTGTTCGGTCTCGTCGATGCCTCTGTGATTTGTTTTACCTTCGTGATAGTTTTTAATTATTTCCGGTATCTCTTGATTTGCAGTAACGTCAATAAGTTTTGATAAACATCGTTTAAATTTAATCGCGGGCCATTTAAAATTTTGCCTTATTACTTCGCAAAACGGTTCATAAGTATTAGGGTTTTCGAAATATAAATAATATTGTTTATCGGGAAGAACATATTCTTTTACAAAGTTTAAAATATCTTGTTTAAAATTGTTTTTTGAAATTTGAACAGTAAATCTGCGTTTTTTGTCAAATAATGTTTCCTTTTTTGGTTTAGCGGGTGAGTGTAATACATCTTGAATAAAAATTTGATTCGCGCCATAATTAACCGGTGTATCTACGATAGGAACGCCTACGATTGGATCGTGTTCCGCGTTTGAATGTACAGTGACCTCGTCGTCATCTGGTTCGTTTTGGACATCTGATATGTCATTGTCATCCGCCTGTGCAATTACAGATATTTTATCTAAATTCTCAGTTTCGTAGTTTTGATTGTTTAAATTACTGGTATAAGCTTGCGGAGTTTGATTTTTGGGTAAATTTTGATTAAGATTTTGGGTGACTTCATTAGCATATTTTCCTAAATCGAAAGTATTTTCGGTTTCTTTAATGTGTAATTCGATACGACTTAAGCTGTCCGCATTGGTATTAAGAATTCCTTTTTTATAAATTATTTTATAATCAAATTCTTCTAATTTAATGCGCCACCTAAGTAATTTGGAACTAGGGTCTTTTAATGAGAAGAGCCACTGAAGTGGCTTATGGTCTGTTATTATATTAAATTTTCGACCGTATAGATAAGGGCGAAAATATTTGGTTGCCCAAACTAAACAAAGACACTCTTTTTCAATCGTACTATAACTTTGTTCTGAATCGTTTAATGTTCGAGAGGCATACGCAATTGGTAGGTCTTTACCGATTGGGCCTTGACTGAGTACGCATCCGAGAGCTACATTGCTAGCGTCGCAAGTTAAATTAAATGGTTTTGAAAAGTCCGGGTATTGTAATATGGGTTCATTTATTAACAAATTTTTGCATTTTTCGAAGCAAGATAAAAATTCTTCGTTGTGAACTATTTTTGCACCTTTTTTAAGACATTTTGTTAAAGGCTTAGTTAATTTAGCAAAATTGTCAACAAAGCGACGGTAATAACCGAGAAGGCCTAAAAATCCTTTAATTTGTTTGGTGGTTTTAGGTATAGGATAATTTTTAATGGCACTTATTTTATCTGGGTTAGGTTTAACGCCGTCAGGAGTAACAATATGACCTAAATATGCTACTTCCTTCCTGAGAAATTCTGACTTATCTAGCTGAATTTTGAAATTTGCTTCTCTTAAGCGCGTAAAAACTTCGGTCAATCTAACAATGTGTTCTTGAAGAGAACTTGAAAAAACAATTATATCGTCGAGATATACAGCGCATTTTTCATTAGTGATACCGCGTAAAATATTATCCATGACGCGCTGAAAAGTTGCGGGGGCGTTTTTGAGCCCAAATGGCATACGCAAAAATTCGTAATGACCATTTTCGGTACTAAACGCAGTTTTAGGAATATCGGCTTCATTCATCTCTATTTGATGAAATCCGCTAGCCAAATCAAGCGTGGTGAAGTATTGACACTTTCCCAGCTTGTCTAGAAGGTCAGAAATGTTTGGCAATGGATACTTATCATCCAAACTTTTCAGGTTCAGTGCCCTTAGGTCCAAAACTACCCTCCACTTCTGCTTACCAGAAGCATCTTTTTTCTTTGGTACTACCCAAAGTGGTGAAGACCAGGGTGAACAACTGGGTCGAATGATATTTTGACTTAACATTTTATTAATTTGGCTTTCTATTTCTTTTTTATGAATAAAAGGATATCTATAGGTTTTTGAATAGATGGGAATTTCATCTGTGGTCCTAATATGATGTTTGATTTTGCTGGTAAAAGTCAGTGGCGTACCTTCCTGGTAAAAAATATCGGAAAATTTTGAACATAATTTTAGTATTGCGGTTTTTCTTCTGAATTTAAATGATTAGTGCGGATTTGAGACATATCTAATTTTTGTTTTGGGGTGTCATCAAAATTATTTAAATCAATATTTATTAAATCTTGCCTACAAAATTTTTCTACTTCTAAAGGTTCCGAAAAATCTAAAGTAATAGGTTCGCAGGTGTTATTTAAAATAGTAGTTAATGCTTTGCCATTTCGTGCTATTGTTAAACATTCGGGGATTTCGCAATTATGAAATTTTTGATGGGGAATGATGATTTCGCCGTTTTTTATAGTAGTTTTTATTTGTATTACTTGTTCGCATCGCGGAGCGATGGTGATACAATTTAATTCCGTTTGAGTTTTATGAAAAGATAATTTTATTTTAGTAAAAGGGGTGATCAAATATCCTTTATTGAAATTTAGATTTGCTTGAAGTAATTTTAAATTATCGAGGCCAATCAGGCCATCAAAGACATTATGGAATTTAAACAAATAAAATTTTAAATTGGTTTTTCCCGGCAATTTAAAAATTTTAGATGCAGGTATCGTTACACTATATTGATGTGCCGATTTTTGAAAAACTGTAGATACTATAAATGGGTCTTTTTGAATCCATTTTGGAAAATATTTAAAGGCTAAATTTGGGTTAATAAATGATTTTGTCGAACCTGAATCGATTAAGAATTTGAGATTGTGTTCGGGAAAAGTGATAAAGAAAAGTTCGCTGGTATTGGTATTATTTAGACATATTACTTGTTTAGTCATAATTCCGGGCTTTCCTGGGAAACCTCCTGAAAATTTTCGTCTTGGGTTTCGTTTTCAGTCTGCGACTGTACGTTATAGTATTCATCGGTTTCGTTGTACGAATTACTTGGAAGGTCAGATGGATGATTTTCATAATACTGAGAATAATCGTAAGATAGGTCATGGTTACTGTTATAATATTCATTATAGGGGTCGTATTCTTGAGAGCACGGATTTATTTCAGTGTTAAAAAGTTCTTCGGCTATGTATTTTAATTTTGGCTGATAGGAATGACCGGGCCTAAAAGTTTGTCTAGTCAACATACTCATAGGGGTTTGGTTAAAAGAATTATTTGGTCTAAAGGTTTGCCTGCTTGTGGTGCTCATTGGAGTTGGGTTAGGAGGATTATTTGGTCTAAAAGTTTGCCTGCTTGTGGTGCTCATTGGAGTTGGGTTAGGCAATGGTTTGTTTGGGTCTGGTCTAAAGACATTTTGTTGACCTTGTGATCTTCCAAAAACTTCTGTATTAGTGAAAAATTTTTGGGGTTTAAAATTTGGGTTTTGTCTTATTGGTATTGGTTGCGATGGAAAACTTTGACGAAATTGATTATTATTAGTATTAGCATTAAACGGTCTAAATGGTTGTAACTGATTATTAGGTTGTAAATTTTGAAATTGCATCTGTGGATTAAAATTATCTTGGTTTTGATATGTACCTCTAGGAGGTAAAAATTGTTTGTTATATATATTTTTTGTTGGTGGGTGTGAACTATTTTGGAAATATCTCACGTTACCTTCTTGAATTACGAACTGTATGGCGTCTGTTAAAGTATTTGGACGCATACACCTAATCGTAGTACCTAGTGGTTCCCTAAGGCCTGACAAAAATGTTTTTAAAGCTAAATTTTGATATAAATTTCGTTTAATTGTGGCTGTTTCTGCATTTTCGTGAGCGTCGACATAACTAACAAGTAAATTTAATAATTCAAGACATTCATCATAAAAAATCTGAGGTGATTCATTGGGTAACTGTCTTAATATCACTAAATCTCTATTTAGGCAACTTTCGTCGCGTCTGTCGGCAAAATTTCGATAGAGAGTTTCTTGCAGAGCGGCCCATGTTGTAACATTTTGTATATTAACAACTAATCGGGCATTTCCAGTTAATTTACCGATTAAAGAGTTTAGGAGAAATTTATTTTGGAAGCTTTCTAAATTATTAACATCATAAAAATTAGTAATTAAGGTATTACAAGTAGCTAAATACCTATTTAGTTCTGTCGGATTTCCGTCAAATGTTGGAACACAACTTAAATATTCAGGTTTAAAAGTATTTGCCATTTTTAAATTTAATTCTAAATTATCTAAATCTAAATTACTATTATCACTAATATTTGAATCTGTTTCTTCGCTCGAAGAAGAAAATTTTTCTTGCTTAAAAATATCAAAATTAAAATTTATTAAGTTTTGAACACCTGAAGTTTGCGGTTGATCAAAATTTTGTTGACTTATTAAATCGATTAATGTATCTGTTACTTCCGATTGATTTTGGGAAGTAGAGTCAGAGTCAATTGAAGGGTTTGTATTAATATTTAAATTCTTTAAAGTATTCAATAAATCATCGGCAGACATTTAAATTGCACTTACATAACTAGAAAAATTCTGGTCATTGCCGCCTCTATAAGATATCTTGGAGAAGGTCCAGCGATGTGTGTCCGTTGGGTGTCCGTTGGCCCCTCAAGACGTCTTGCGAAAAGGACTATTTGGTTCCTTTCCCGTGATTCTGCTTTGGATGGTGAGTTGAACAGTCCTCGATGGATCGGGTCTCCTGATTTTTAGAAGCCACTCTGTAGAATGAAACACCTCCACGAAGCAAAAAGTCACAATGTTCGTTTGATAGTCTAATCGATGAAACGAAAATCGATATTTGCGCGATGCAATTCGACACTATCAGAATTACCGACTGCGCCAGTTAACTAACGGCAACCAGAATTTACTTTTTTAAAAAACAATTTATTTTATTAAAATACAATAATTCGAAATTTATGTCTTACTAGTTTCTAGATTAAACTCTGACTAACTCATAAAACATTATTACAAAAGGCTGGTGACCAGCTAAAAGTGCATACATTGCATAATAGAATTAAATAGAAAAGAATTATAAAATAATAAGATCAGCATTTTTATTATGGCAACACGTATAGGGTGTGACATAACTCATGTCTCTGACGAACCATCGTGTTCAGATCATCGCCACATCAGATTTGATATAACAATTTCTAGACTAGCCGTCAAGAAATTCCGTAACCCAAGGAGGACACTCTGGCAAGGCTATGAAAGAGCACTAGAGGAGTCACTCAAGGGGGGCACGGCAAAAATCTTCACAACGAAGGGTCTTGATCTGGCAGTAGACCAACTAAATGAGGCAATAAAAACGGCCTATAAAGAAAACTGTCTAGAACAAACAAGACAACAAAGAAATAAAACAGTCTGGTGGAATAGTCACCTAGAGGGTCTTAGATCCGAGGTGAGAAGGCTATTTAACAAGGCCAAACTCAACCAAGACTGGGTAACGTACAAAACGAAACTTACGCAGTACAACAAAGATATCCGCAAGGCGAAAAGAATTTCCTGGGAACAATTCTGTGAACAAATCACAGAAACCCCGGAATGCGCCAGGATCCACAGAGTCCTCGCAAGAGAAGGTACTGCGAGTGCTCCCGGCCCCCTAAAAAGAACGGACGGGGCCTTCACGAGCACTAACAAGGAAACCCTAGGGCTATTGATTAACACCCACTTTCCAGAATCAACCATAATTGATCAACCTCGGCCAAGAAAACAAGCCCGCAATCCCAGAAGACCCCTAAAGGAAGACTGGGATAAGGCAAAGGAAGTGGTAACATATGAAAAAATCAAATGGGCCATAGGCGAGTTCCACCCATACAAGTCGCCAGGCCCGGATGAAATCTACCCGGTACTGCTCCAAAAAGGCATGGCCATATTACTGCCGCATCTCTGCAAAATTTTCAGAGCATGCATTGCCTGGGGCTACATACCAAAAATATGGCAAAAGGCTACAGTAGTCTACCTGCCAAAGATAGGCAGAATTTCAGACCAAACGCCTAAGTCATATAGACCTATAAGTCTATCCTCGTTCCTGCTCAAAACATTGGAAAAAATTGTGGATAGATACATAAGGGATAACATACTATCACTATACCCTTTAAGTGACCGCCAGTATGCCTATCAATCAGGAAAGTCTGCGGACTCCGCTCTGGACGATCTGAGCAGACTCCTGGCAAAGTCAATCGATGACAAAGAGATAGCGCTTGGCACATTTCTAGACATAGAGGGAGCGTTCAACAACGTTCCAACAGGATCGTTAATAAAGGCTCTTACACGAAGGAACATCCCACAAACCATATACTACTGGATGGAGGCCAGCCTAAGAAACAGGGTCATTAGATCCACCTTGGGCGAGGACACCATAGAAGCTGAGGTGGGGAGGGGCTGCCCACAAGGAGGTGTGCTATCACCATTATACTGGGCGATCCTAGTCGACGACCTTCTGGCAAAAATGGCCAAAGAGAGGTTTCACTGCCTCGGCTACGCAGACGACATAGCCATCGTAGTTAGAGGTAAGCACTTAGACTTTGTTTCAGAAAGGACGCAAAACGCACTGAACATCGTAGACGAATGGTGCAGGGAGGAAGGTCTGTTAATCCACAAAAGACCGTTATTGTTCCCTTCACAAAGAAAAGAGCACTAAGGGCACTCAGATGTCCAAAGCTCAATGGAGTGGAAATCCCCTTCTCAAAAGAGGTTAAGTATCTAGGAGTCATTTTTGACCAAAAGATGAACTGGGGACCACACCTCAACAAACTTGTTCAGAAGGCAAAAAAAATTGCCCTCGGGAGATGTCGCAGACTTTGTGGAAAAAGCTGGGGACTTAACCCAAAGATGAACATGTGGTTGTATAAAATGGTAATAAGACCCATGATAACCTATGGTTCAGTTGCCTGGGGGGCAAGAGTCTCACAGACCATAGCAATCAGACAAATTCAAAGTGTGCAAAGGCTAGCATGCGTATGCATCACGGGAGCTATGAGAACAACTCCAACCGCAGCCCTGGAAGTGCTGCTAAACCTGCCGCCACTCCACATCTACATACAGGGGCAAGTAAAGGCGGTACTCTATAGGCTCAAAGGAGGTCAAAGTCCAATTATAGAACACCGAAGGACTCCAAGATGGGAAATAGAGGAGGACCAAGAGGTCAGCTCATTGTTTGAGATGCCCTCAGACAGGACAACCCCTCGTTTCATCTTCAATAGACACTTTCGTATTGTCATACCAGATAGGGAGGACTGGAAGGAAGGCCCTCCAATCAAAGCCGATCATATCTGGTACACAGATGGCTCCAAGACCAACAAGGGTGTAGGAGCTGGCATCTATGGAGATAAGCCTAGAGAAAAGGTAATCTTAAGTCTCGGTCAGCACGCCACGGTTTTCCAAGCGGAAATCGCAGCAATAGTGCATTGCGCCGTGAGGATTAAAGAAAAAGGGAGTAAAGGAAAAAATATCGTCATTTACTCAGATAGCCAAGCGGCCTTGAAGGCCATCAGTTCCCATAAAGTTACTTTCAAACTAGTCGGGGACTGTATACAGGCCCTGGAAAAAGTCGGCTTGGAAAACAAACTTACGGTAGCCTGGGTACCAGGCCACGAGGGCCATCCAGGTAACGAAGAGGCCGACGACCTAGCCAAAAGAGGATCAGCCGCGGAAATGATAGGCCCGGAGCCATTCTGCGGTATCTCGGCAGGTCTCTTCAAAGCATCTATTAAGA
>JAHBCN010004770.1:0-60772 GCA_019359885.1 Listronotus oregonensis | reverse complement strand
TTTTGGGAAATTTTATGACTCTTATGTAACAGATATTAATTTAATTTTATAATTAAAAACAGCTAAAAAAAAAAACTTTTTTTTTCGTCCTTGTTCATTTTTCTATTCTATTCAATTACTTTTGGCGCTATCTTTAAAATTTACCCCGTTGCTACTGTAGCGCGTCTCTAATTTAAAGCATTTTGATGGACAGTTCTTAATGTTAAAGATAGTTCTCCTTCCCTCTACCCTTCATACTTTTATGGCACGAAGCGTTAAAGACCGCTAGGCATTCCAAGATTTTATTGGTTAGAACAAGAATGTGATTTCTGTGTTTTAATTGGTCAGCGAATGAAGATTGACAGCCGGGGTGTTTTGAATAATCTATTCCGCAAAAGACAGTAGAATCGTCGGAATATAAAAAATTTGTTTTTACGGCCGTCAATAAAATATCTTTTATTATTATCATGATTTTATTTTAAGGTCTATGTATGTATATTTTGTATTACAAGTATTGAACTGAATTTATAAGGTTTGTACAGTACAGTACAACTTTCTTTCTACAGCAGGTTTCAATTAAAAAAAATGAAAATTATAAATTTAAGCCGGGTTTATAAATCAAAATTCAATTTAAGAATTACTATTAGCATTAGCCCACAAGGTTTAAAAACATACATTTAAATTGATGTGTTTATAAAATCAAATTTATTTTTTTTAGTGTTAAGAAACGACTTTAAAATTCTCTAACATCTAAAACTTATTACTAAAATAAGAAAATATATTAATTGCTTGTGTACCATAATAAGGTTAAAACCAGCAACTTCTTTTTATTCCAGTTTCATGACTTATTTTTTGTCATGTAGCTACACAACCAATGCCACAAAAATTAATTTAGGTTAATACTTACTTTCAAATAATTATAATAGTATATTGTGCAACAAGTTTTAAAAAATACTCTTGCAAAAGTATGACGTTTGTGCACGAGCTGTAGGCGAGTGCTACAAGTCCTACGAGTGTGCAGAGTCAGTTTCCCTACTAATAATAATAATATAATTTATAATCTCTTTGCATTGAAATTATAGGGAGTGTCTAAATAAAACAAGTTATAAAACAACAAAAACCTCGATTTTTTTTTAAAAATTATTTTTAAAAGTTTCTAAAAAACAATATTAATAGGGTTTGTAATACAATAACAATATTAATAATTAAGAAAAATATTTAGTAATTATAATATAAATAACTAAATTAAATAAACTTAATATAATGAATAATTAGCATGTTTACTTAGGCATCAATTGAGAGGGATGAATTACAATTTTTGATAATAAAGTATATTCCCTTGCAGGGACGTATATTTAAATAGCTTTTTTACGGAGGTCAGGAGGGGGGGGCTGACGGCAAAAAAAAAATTGGTATCAAAAATTTTGAAGAGCAAAAAAAGGTCCCCCTTTCACAAACCATTCGTTTTTCCTTAATTTCGTTATTTCCTTTTTTTGGTATGAAAAATTTTTGAAGAGCAAAAGTACTCATTTTACAAAAACATGCATTTTACTGAAATATGTTCTCTTTCCTTTTTCCCGTATGCAAATTTCCCTTTTTCCTCATGCTAGGGGGGAATTCAAACCCCCCTTATATTGCCCATTTCCCTTGTTTAAAAATATTTAAAATAATAGTAGTAATAATATTAAAAAACAATAATTACATTTATTTATTTATAGACTAAAAACAAATAATAATTATAAAATAAAATACTATTTTAATTATTTAATTAATTTTACAATAATAATTTAAATAAATTATAATGTTCATTACTCTTTGAAAGAAATGTTTTATATCGTTACACAATGGGATAAAATCCATTATTTTGGCCAAAAGAAACTTTAAAATTTTTAATGGCTCATGCTGTGAATTTCAAAGTAGATACTCCAAACTACAAGTAAAAAAAAATTATGAAAGGATTTGACGACTGCTCTTAGGTTTATAAGAAACTTAAAAAGGTATTTTAAAAATAAATAAAAATTCATACATCTAAAAATTTTTAAAAAAAAAAGTATTTTAGCTTTGCCGCAAAAATTGCAATAATTTATATTATTCTTACCCATGTAAACAAAAATATACACCATTTAATCTCTAAGTTTATTATTATTACGCTTCTAATGAGAATTAAAATTATTCTTCAGATTTGGATTGTCATATTTCAAACTCAATTGGATAACCATATCAAATGTGGTATTTTTTAAAGCTTTCTAAAAGATCTTTTTAGTGGTAATATAATATGTAGGGTGTTCCATGTATTATATTTTAAACAGAATTAAACTATGTTCCTATAATGCCTACGCTGATGACACGCAACTGAGACTAAGCTTTTTCCCCAAGGATTTCATGCTGGGATATATTTTGAATGGTGAGCTTGCCCGGATCCATCATCTCTCGAGGCAACATAACTTAAATCTTAATCCCGGAAAATCCGCTGTGGTTGTTTTTGGTGGTGCCAGGGCGAGACGTTTGGATCCGGTTCTTAACTTAAGTATGGGGGGAACTAAAATTCCTATATGCGAATCGTCCAAGCTTTTGGGGGTTTGTGTAGACAGAGACTTGAAATTTGTAAAACATATTAATAATCTGGTTAAAAGGTTTTATGAACCTCAGGCTTCTTTATGACAGTAAAAATGTTTTATGCAGACCTTAAGAAAAATGTTGACAGAGGTATTGTGCTGTCACATTTTAACTATTGTTGTTTCGTTACTGCCCTTACCTTAATGGCCTGGAGGTCGCAGAATTCAAAGGTGCAGAATTCGTGTGTCCGGTTTGTCTGTGGTCTTGGAAAGTTTGACCATATTAGTCCCCAATTTAAATAACTGCGCTGGCTTAATATGAGTAACAGGGGGGAACTTCACTTTGCTGTTTTCTACAAAAATCATTCTCACCTCCACACCTACTTTTTACATGATGTGTATAATTAGATTAGGTTGTTACCTGTTCCTTGTGCTATTGTAATATTTTTTTACTTTTAGGGGGTTAAATGTAAAAATAGCCAATTGGCTAAATTTCGCCTCCAGTGCTAGTGCAATAATACCATCTGTTTGTATAAATATTGAATTTTGAATAAATTAATAAATAAAGGCGATTATTATTATTATTAAAAAAAATTATACCTATTGTCATACCCTGTATATCATATGAGATAATAAAAACCCGATTACTGAATGGCAAACTACAGAATTCAGAATAATTTTGTACTACTTATAAAAAAATTATAAAGTTAAGGGGGCTGTAAATTTATAATTGGTCACCCGGACAAATGAAATAAGTTTCTGTTCCCCAAAAACCACCTGCAATAATGCATGATATTTTTTAAATATTTTCCAGTAAAGAGCACCCAATTTTAAGTTAAATTGGTAAGTTTTAGAATTTTGGCCAAAAAATTCATTTGTATCCCATAGTGCGTTGGTTTAAAGGTAAAAGTCACTAAGTACATTTGGTTAAAAAAAATTGTTCGAACATTTGTAAGTTATTTATAGTAAAGAAATAATTTATTAGTTACATTTATGACATCCATAAATTTTCAATGAAATATTATAAATAAAAAAAATGGTTAATCTTTTTTTTATCACAAATTTTGTATAAACTTGTTATTCCCTGAACCATAAAATGTCACTTAGTGAATTTTACCTTACCTTACCAGTTTTTCAATAGAAAGAAGTGTGGTCATATTAACATCCATGTGTGAAGAAAGTGATACCTGAAATGTCAAGATAAACATTTGTAAAAAATAGAATTATATACAACCACTATGATAAAACACAACAATTCACCATGATATATACCAATAAATCCACCAAGACCCAGACATCATATGCACTATATGCAGGTGTATCTTAACTCTATACAGCTCTTAAGAAATATTTATTTAGATATACATATGGTTTAAATAACATACAACATTTAAAACAAAAGAAAAATAAAGAATATTATGGTTTTTAAAAATCTCTACTTTACAACAACTTTTATAACATTAAATTTCCTTAAAAATGTGTATTATCCATCACCAGGTAAAAAAAACATCACCAACAATAATTATTACATTGTACCCCTTAGTAAAAGCAAATACACATAAAAACCACACAAAATACATATGTAAACAAAGACTACATTCTAAACCAATTATAGATAATTATGATCTTCTTCTGCATTTTTTGATACATAAAGCACCTTATGTCCTTTAAGCAGTTTTGAAATATCCAAAGTTTCATTTAAATTGGGATTTTTATAAGTGGTGACTAATGAATTACTAGCATTCTTTTTTTTGGTTGAAAAAAATCGTTTTTGTTGACTGATATTCTTACATACTGATACATTTGAAACATCTTCAAAACGTTTTTCTTCATTTAATGCAGATGACATTTTAATTAAATTTTTTGTGGCATTTATATTTGATAGAAGAAGCTGAAAATTGCTGTCACTTAATTCTGATACATCATGAGTATTCACAAGCATTGTTAAATCTGCTATTTCTTTTTTTATCCTATCTTTTTTGTTACAGTTTGAATTATCATTGGTTTTATTAAAGAAACTTATACATTCATTAATAACCTTATGTTCATCAGTTTTTATTTTTTTCTGAGAAGGTGGAATGCAGTTTTTTAAAACCACAAAATGAATATGCTTGCATATTACACTATTTATGAAAAAATCTGGACAACTACAACTGTACTGATGAACACAGATGTTGCAAAACTCGCAATCCAACATACAACATTTTTCCAAAAGATCACATTTATTAACAAAGTATTGGTTATCATCACTAAAAATTGTCCAAGTTGCATTACCATCCCAATTTAAATCAAAAGATAACGATAGAGCTAACCTATGCCTTTTAAAATTTTCTGCCCTCTTGCTATTCTGTTTACCTTTAGTATGCTTGATCATCCTGTCCACAATTTTATCTCGAATATATTTTAAAGTAGCATGCAAGCCCCGATCTAAACGTTTGACATGTTTTCCATTTAAATAAAAGTATTTAATTACCTTATGCATGCTCTCTAACTTCATATTTGTATTTATGCCACAATCATTTCGAAAGCAATATGCCCATTTTATATAATTATGTGCATAATAAGTAGAAAAATACTGACCAAAATTTCTTGTATGAGGATCATCAAGCATACTTTGTACAGCACTGCTTAACTGCTCTAGGAATGTGGATTCATCTGTACATTTTTGCAAATATTTTAAAGTTTTATAAACCATACCTTTTTTATCATTTTTAGTAATTTTAGATAAATTTGTACGCCAAGCACGATCCACATGCCATGAACAGTAAAGCTGGTGTCGAAAGCCCATTACCTGAACCCAAGCATTATAAAATGTTTCACAAAGGTCACTCATAAAAGTTTTACTGGAAATAACTCCCACTTTTTGTCTTATTGCCTCAAAAATAATACATTTATAAATGTATCCTTTCTGTTACTAAACATTATGGCAACAGGAAATCCCTCATTAAATTCATCCACAATCATGACAGTTGTCATTTCAAAATCGTAATTGTTCATTCCATGTGTACTATCAATAGCAATTATATTTTTTCCAAATTGGGATAGTAGTAAACTTTATTTCATTCATCACAATAAGACAAAAATCTGATTCCTTAAAATTTTTATGAAATTGACCCTGTGGTTTGTACAATAAAACTGGATTGTTTTCAGCTAATTTATTCTCCTCCACCCATAACTCTATACTAATAGCATCATTTTTATGCTTTACCCCATCTCTCTGACTTATGTTGTAGCTTCTTTTAATATTTTCCAAATCTTGCCTTGTAACAAGATCCACCCTTTTTATATCGCTTCCTATGCTGTCACGAATATCATCTAATATTCTAAAAAAATAAATCAAAATTTTTAAATACATATTTTTGATTACATTTTAGTACTTTTAGTAAGCTTCTTTTTACCTACAAGAATATTGAAAAGTATTTAATAAAAATTTTATTTAATACAAAGGCTAAACACAGAAACCTTTTTGTGTAAATAAATTACTTTTAATTTCTTTTTAACTAATTTGTAATGGCATTAATAATGTGCAAAAATCAACTCACTTCACAGTTGATACACCATCAATTAATTTTGTTGCAAGTTGTTGTTTAGTCATATTATTTATTCTCAAATATTGAATATCATTTGAATGTCCATAATGAGTAACTATTCTTTTTACATGAAATTTATCTTCCTGTTTCCGCAAAGTAATTTTGCTAATGCAGGCATGGCCTAACTTAATAGAACCCTGAGATTTTTTATTCCGCTTCCTCTTAACAATGTTCTCGGAAGAATAGTTGACCTTCTGAATTCCTTAAAAAAATAATAAAGCCTTTATCATTGATGGTCTTTTGTCTTGTGTAAACTAACATTAACTTGCACAAACAATTTATTAGAAGGGAAATTTTCTCTTGGCAATATATGTATATAGTGGAGAAATTTCCTCCTTGTATTTGTCTTAAAAACATAATAAAAAATATAATATTCATATTTAAGACATACCACTTCTGCAACACCTAAAATATTGAACTTCATCACCTGAACCCAAAATGTTCTTTCCTCCATATATAACATAATTACATTTCTCTTTAACTTCTACATTATCTTTCCAGGATTTAAACTCTAGAAAATAAAATTCATTTTCCTTTTCTTGGTATACGTTAATTTAAAAGTAAAACTTAAGACCTATTTATTGTTTATTCATCTCAAAAACTCTTACTCAAATTATTTTACCTTCTATACTTTGGAATTCCTTTACTTCTAGCTTAACTTTAAATGAGTGTGCATTTTGTAAATGATAAATAAGGTCATCACCATTTTTAAAAGAACAGTCACTACAATGTTTTTGGTCACTACATTCTAGGCATAAAAAATTAAATTTATTTCCAGAATAACCATTGTCTGGTTTATTAATTTTATGTTTAACCCGATAATGTTTGTTCAGATTAAACTGAGTACTGAACGATTTATTACAATGAACACAGAAAGCTGCAATTAAAACAAGAAAGAGTTAATTCACAAAAAAAACTGAAAAAAACTAAATAATTTGCAGTTGGTTGTTTTCAACCACTTTTCAACGAGTTGTTTTAAACAAAGAACAAATTAATGAACTTAAATTTTAAATTACCGAAGAACTAGAACATAACCTCTAAATCACATCATATTTTAGACCAATAAGATCATGGATCACGGAATGCCTAGCGGATTTTAACGCCTCGTTTTATGGCCATTATAGTGCAATATTGCCAAACTTTAAGTAATATAATATTTGTAGAGATCAATTAGTTTGTATTTTTTAAAAAAGCTTTAACTAACCAGAACTAACAAGAACTCTTTTGTATTAATTTAAGAAATCAATAGAAAAGATAGTCAAATTACAACAGCTAGGATAAAACTCTCCCGAGGAACTCTAGTTTTAAAGTAATCCAGGAATCCAAACTTTAAAACTTGGCAACATCGTCAAGAAAGTTAAAACAGCTGATAGAAATTAGACGATTTCGCCACGTTTTGGTAGGTACTTTGGTTGGCCAGAAATAGTGATGGGATAATTCGAATTAAAAATAATCGATAATCCGATTATTGAAATAACCGCTATCATGCGATTATTCAGATTTAATTTTTTTTTTATTTAAATTTTATTTTTCGTAATTAAAATTAAATCTGAATAATCGCATGATAGCGGTTTTTTCAATAATCGGATTATCAATTATTTTTAATTCGAATTATCCCATCACTATTTCTGACCAACCAAAGTACCTACCAAAACGTGGCGAAATCGTCTATTATTCCTAATATTAGTTTTTGTTTTAAACCATTTTATATGGTTTTTAATTTTAGGACTATTTATGAGTGTTTTATTTATGAAAACATTTAATTATAAGTGTTTTGAAAGGATGTGATGATAATTATTCAAAAAGGTAAAGTTATGGTAATTGTCTCGAAAGTTGCCTCCTCTCCGATTTTGACCAAATTTGGATACGGGTGGCGTGATTACGAATCTGCAAAATTTTTTCGGCAACGTTTCGTTTTCGAGATATTCATCATCAAAGTTGAAACTAAACTAACCTTATTTACACTATTTCTTCTTTTGCACAGAATTCTTGATTTTTACACCAAATTGGTACACAATATTTCACAAACACCTTTTAAAAACTTGTTTTTATATTAATTTTACATTTTTTTTCCCATTTAATTGCAAAGCTACACTTTCACACGCCGCAACGTGTAGGCAACCATGTATACACTAGCCTTTTTGTAAACAAATGTGGTTGCTGCCTTTGAACTTGAAAGTTCGCAATTTAATGGAAAAAAGGTGTAAAATAAATAAAAATACAAGGTTTTAAAAGGTGTTTATAAAATATTGTGTGCCACTTTAGTGTAACAATCAAGAATTCTGTACAAAAAGAAGGGGAATATAGTGAAAATTAGGTTAGTTTGATTTTTAACTTTGATGATGAATATCTCGTAAACGAAACGTTGCCGAAAATTTTTTTTGCAGATTCGTAATCAGCGCCCCAAAAAACCCCCGTATACCAAATTTGGTCGAAATCGGAGAGGAGGCAACTTTCGAGACAATTACCAAATTTATTTTTCCGTAAAAATTTGGCTTTAATTCTTTATTTTTATTTCTCTTTAATCAAGCTTTACCTAGGCAAGTTAGAAAATTACCAATATTTACATACTTTTAAATTTTTTATCTGTAATATATGTATACATGTGTGAAACAATTATCAGTTAGGCAAAATGCTCAAAATATTGAAGGGTCCAAAATATAATATATTTATCAGTTTATCTTGTGATAATATAATTTTTTTTCCAGATTTCTGTGAATCCCAAAAAGGACTCTTATTATTACATTATTTTTGAGTTATTTGAAGTAATATATGACATTCATTGAGATCTGGTAAATGTAAGATTCTGTGCTCCTCAAAAAAAATAATGGAGGGCAATAAGTTGGAATTTTTTATTACCTCTACAGATAAACAAGCTCTTATGTCACTGTCTGAATATGAAACAGTTGGTGAGTCATGCTTTTTAAATTTAGTTATATATATGTTTAGTTTTTATGTCAAATAAGCTTTCTATAGGTTTGTTCCAACAAGAAATCCGGTATCGTTTCGAAATCGTTTTTGAACTGTTTTTTGGTGCGCTTAGACTAGTGATGGGATAATTCAAATTAAAAATAATTGATAATCCGATTATTGGGAGTTGAAAGTTGCTCCTCATTTTGACCAAATTTGTAAACGGGGTTTTTGGGCGCTGATTACGAATCTGAAAAATATTTTCGGCAACGTTTCGTTTTCGAGATATTCATCATCAAAGTTGAAAATCAAACTAACCTTATTTTCACTATATCTTCTGTACACAATTCTTGATTTATATATAAAGTGGCAACAATATTTTATAAGCACCCTTTAAAACCTTATATTTTTATTTATTTTACACCTTTTTTCCATTAAATTCGAAGCTTCACTTCAAGCAGGGCGCCATGATTCCCTAGTGTATACATGGTTGCCGCCACGATCCGACCTGTGAAAGTGGAGGTTTGCAATTAAATGGAAAAAGGTGTAAAAAAGATATAAAAAGAAGTTTTTAAAAAGTGTTTTTAAATTATTATGTGCCAATTTAGTGTAAAAATCAAGAATTCTGTGCAAAAAGAAGGAGGAATAGTGTAAATAAGGTTAGTTTGGTTTTCAACTTTGATGATGAATATCTCGAAAACGAAACGTTGCCGAAAAAATATTTTTTCAGATTCGTAATCAGAGCCCCAAAAAACCCTCGTATACCAAATTTGGTCAAAATCGGAGAGGAGGCAACTTTCGAGACAATTACCGATTTAATATTTTAATAGTAAAGTATATATGTATTTATGTAAATAGAGAGGACAACTTAATTATAAAAAAGGTAAATTTTTACTTACCGGGCCGATTTTATTAAAATTTTGTATACATGGGTTTTTGGGGCGCTTTTCACGAATCTGAAGTCATATTTTGTCGGACTCTGCTAGTTTTACGGCGGTTTGCACCACTAAATAATTCTGTTTTCTTAACTTAGGGACGTTTTGAATTGACTATTTCAATAAAATCTTCCATTTTGGGTGTAATCAGTTTTAAGAAGGAGGAATTTTAGGAAAGTTTTGCTGGTTAGGTTCGAGTGGGGCGTTAAAACTTAAAAACCAGCAGAGTACGAAAAAAATTGACTTCAGATTCGTGATCAGCGTTTCAAAAATACCCGGTATATAAAATTTCAATAAAATCGGCCGTGGGCCCGGTAAGTAAAAAATTACCATAAAAAATTATGGCAAATGGAAAATATACTCTAGAAATCAAGGATTTAAAATTCAAACGATTAAAAAATAAAATAATTATATAATTCGAATTATCAATTAATCAGATTATTGAAATCATTCATAATTCAATAATTCGATTCTTAAAATAATCCGATCATGCCCAACACTACCTTAGACGCATGCGCGGCCTTAAAATAGTTCCGTGACGGTACGAAAAGTACAAATGTTAATCTTTAAATATAATTAAATTTAATGATGTGCTTAGGAGGTGTAAAAATTAATGTTTTTGAATAATTAAACAAGCGAGGAAATAGCAAATGCTAAAGCACGTTGCACGCTATTCGCTAAATAAAGTTAGGATTATGCAGAAAAATTAAATTAAGTTAAAATAAGCTAAAGTCACACAAGAAAAGATAAACATTATCTGATCAAATGGTTTTAATTATACACATAAATTAAAAATTAAGTTAAGTTAAAAAGATACACAACTTTTAACTTTCTTAACTTATTTTAATTTTTTAACCTTATCATAAAATGAAATAAACGTTTCCTTTTTAAAATAATTAAACTCCCACACAATAACATCATAAAATAGGCTTACAGAAACTCGTCTTTTCCATGCGTTTTAAAAAAATGTAACAAAATTATATATTTTTTAGACAAATATTTATTTAAGAAGTTAACAAATTACCTTACAGAGCTGCCAGATAGTGCACCAATAAAATAGAAATCACGAAAACCCTATTAACAGTGATTTGCCCTACGTATGCTAAATTTTATTTTTATTTTTAAACTGATTGGCATGTTTTCACACAAATGTCTTAATTTATAATAACTTAATTTTTGTTAACTTAAATTAACTTAACTTTTCTGCATAATCCTACCTTAACAGTAAACATATGAAGAGTCGCTTTCCAGCTGCCATCTGTTCTGCGTTTGAAGCGCATGAGCTTAATGCCTTTAGCCTTCGTGCTTTAAACGCCACCTGGAACGTGACGAAACGAATTTACTTTAACCTAAACTTTAAAAACGTCTCTTGGGCTTCGAACACGAAATGAAAGGTAGGTCCTTCAGGGGAAAGGGGAAAGCAGTTATTGCGCGTCGAACGCAAAGTCAAAAAACTTGGCTGGAGAATATAAGGCGCACAGGTGCTTCGTTGCGTGCACAAAACGTCTGGCTGGAAAGCGGCTAAGATGAAATATGAAACAATAAACATGAAACAGCTGTTAAAAATCAAAAATCCAGTGCCAAGAGGTTCAATGTGCAAGTCAACCCAAACAGTTTTCAATTTAGGCCATGTAAAATACAGTTCTGAAACCGTAACTAAACGATCCCAAGTTTTGTTGGTACACAAACAGGATCGTCCGATAACCGTCACGTCATTGTTGGAACGCACTTTAATCACTGCGCATGAGCGTGATCGTTTGGTGACGGTTTTTCGTCGTGCTGGAACAAACCTTGTATGTGGAATGTTAAACAGCAACAGTTAATCAGTTTTTAATTAGTTAAACTTAAGTATTAACCTTTGTAGTATTTTAAGTAAACCGTCAGATTCCACAATTTCTTAGTGGTATTGTGAGTGCAGCTGGTCAAAAGGTTAACCTGGCGCAAATTGGGTTCAAATCTCATGGGGTTAGTGGAGGAATTCTTTTAATAAAAGTAGCTTAATGGGCGACTATTGACATACACCAAGTGCTGTTGTGTGTGTTTTAATTTGTCATAATTTTAATTGCTAAATGATGTATTTCTTGATTAAAGTTTCAAATTCTTGATATCATAACCTGGAGCACTGCTCTTATCCTAGTACACAATGGAAAAATACACATTTCTCTATGTTAATTGGTTGTAAATCATAAAATTAAGTTAATAAATCAAAAAATTAAGTGTACCAAGTCTTAATGCGGGTTGTCAGATCTTAGACGTGTTGTCAGCAACATCCTCTTTTGCTGTGTCGTCGAATGGCAACATCATCATATGATCGGACGCTGCAACAACATATGTGCTGTGCAGCATGTCAGATTTTTTTTTAATTTGAGGTTGGGTTAGATGTAAACGAAAAAGCACACAAGTTTATTTTATTAAACTCCAAAAACCATGGTTATACTATGTATAACCAAGTTGATTGCATTATATTTTTTGCATAGATCCACAAAGTGAAAAAAATATTTATACAATTTGTCCCAAATTTGACATATGACGTCATCGATATATATTTTTTTTTAAATTAGAACTCAAACTTTTTAATTTTTTTTTTGTGTCATTGGCAAAATATAAAATCACAAAATCTTACTTACCAAATAAACCATATTTTATTCACTTTGATAATGTTTCTTAAATGCATGCTGAAAATTTTGGAATTTAAAAAAAAACTTCTTTGTAAGTCACACTCGAGGTCACACTTGATAATGTAAAATGTCATTGCAAACAAAAAAGGTCCTATGAAATTGTTTAATATTAGCAAAAAAATCAAAACTTCTTTATAACACACCCTGTATATTCAAAAGTCACACTCTGTAATGTAAAATGTCATTGCAAACTAAAAATACACTGGGAATTTTCTAGATATTGGCATCCTGAACGATCGTAAAAGGATGAGAACTGTTAAATTTTACATAGATATTCGTTTAGGATGCCAATAAGCAACCAATTTTCTAGGTTTTTTTTTTATTCGCAAAGACGTTTTACATTACGGGTCTGACTTTTAAATATAAAGGGGGTAAAAAAGGTTTGGAAATTTTTTTCTGGAATTCCACAATTTGGACATGCAGAATCCGTTTGAGAGGTAAAAAGGCCTTCCTCCAAATTTTCAGCATGTATTAAATAAACATTTTCAATATAAATTAAATCTGGTTCAGTTTTTAAATAAATTATTCTAATTTAATATCGCGTAAACGACATGGAAGAGAAATTTGAAATTTGACAGTTATATAGGTATAACTTGATATGCGTTTTAAATATACTTGTAAAAAACTTGCATTTCGATTTAAAAAAATCATCGATAACGTCATATCTTAAATTTGGGGCATACTGTACAATATTTCTTTCATAAAAGAGCGTGAAATATAATTGGTTTATTACATTTATTTTTAGTTAGAGACCGGCACTGTATATGTATTTTTGTTTGTTTGCTTCCTATTTTTCTGAACTTTTATTATCCTTTATTTGATCTTTTTCTTGTACTGGTTTCTTTAACAAATAAACTCATGCTATTGTAAATATATATTTTTTTAACTCATACCTTCATTAACATTGATTTTTTTTCTAATTTCTATTATTGGATGTAGTATATCAAAGATAGTTAGGTACAATGATAAGATTAAGTCGTTCGCAATAAAATGTCTAATAAACGTCCTATTTCGTTGTAGTAAAGCAAATTGAATTTTTTATAATTATTACAAGATGAACCGGACGCATCTTACAGGGAGAATTTTATTCGGCAAAATTTACTGTATGAATAATTCATAAATAATATTGCTTTAAAAAATAAAACGTGTACACATATACCGGGCGACAATGAAACTATTGTTTGGCAAATTTATCTGTAACAGCGAAAAGAATTCGAACTATTTCGAACGAAAGTATGTGTGTGTGCCAAGTTTAACTACAAGAAAGCAATTGTACCGGTCAAGTAGAAATTTTAATTTTGAAATCAATTTTTTTACAATAACAAAATATAATATTGGTAAAAGCTGAAAATTGAATGTGGTTGTTATATAGTTTAATTTTTATTTAATAACTATTTTGTTTTACTAGTAAATATTATAATAGGTAATTATTTTCCAAAGATCTTATCGACTTTGGCTAAACTGGCAACATCAAACAAAAGGCATGTCCACTTGCGTCCTAGACGCACCTAATAGGTGGTGTTTTCACATGTTTTGTTACTTGTGGGGTAAATTGAGTCGTAATTGGAAGTGTTTGCCATATTTTTGCTTCCTTTCTTGGAATATTGAATATTGAAATATTCAGTGTCGGAGGACGGAGGTTTTATCTTTACTTTTTAAGTGTTTTATTAAATTTGTATGTTTGGTGTGGTCTGATCTTAAATAAGTTTTTGTTTTCCTACCTTGTACATAGATTTTGTGGAAATTGTAGAATTTTTGGTCTATTATCTTTCACAGTAAGTTTTAGTTATACAGGGTGCCCCAAAAGAAATATGCTTAAAGATATACTGGGTGTCTGCTAATTAATGGTACATGGAAAAATGACTCCCTACTTGGAATTTAATCATATTTGTCTATAAAAAAAGTTAATATTAACTGAGATACAGAGTGTTAAAATTAAAACTTCGTTTTTGTTTTTCTTTAATAATTTTGTGCAAAATAAGTTTTTTTTTGCAAGTACAGGGTTTTTTGAAAACGAAGAATTCTTTTTTTTGTGTAATTATTTAGTGCACCCTTCCCATGTAATTATTAATGATTTGCAAATATATATTTTTTAAGATAAGCTATAAGAAAACAAATGAACGTAATAGAGATGCAATTGCTGTGAAACCGCCATGTTGTTTTTTTTGTTGATAATGGTAAGATAGCTTTATCAGATAATGTTTAATTTTTGAGTTTATCATAAGTTAACTAATAAAACCGACACCACATATAGGTATGTTGTGTGTATATGCGCAGAATTTTTTTTTATGGACGAGGAGCCCAGAGACGATATTCGGATCTTTATCCGAATCACGCACAACCTGGTTTAAAGATCTTCAAAAAATTTTACGGCCGATTCAGAAAAACAGGTACTTTTTGTCGGAATTCCACAGGGCGCCTGAAGACTATTGTTTCCGAACAAGAAGAGGAAATTCTGGTCCGCGTAGCTGAAAATCCGGAAATAAGCACACGTTGCTGCGGCAACTGGAGTAGGCAAGTTATCTGTTTGCAATCTTTATCCGTTTTCACACCTTTTTTATGTAAAAAAAATATGAAAAAAGTATTATTTTCATTAAACTGTTAGAAAGTAACAAAGAAAGCGGGCAATTCCCGATGATTAGGCAACCCGCTTGTCACTAGATAAAGACTGAGCAATACGCTTTCATTTCAGATCTTGACACTGTTATACACAGAATAAAGCATATAGCTTTGCCACTTAAACGTAAGCGTATGCCTTAGTAAGTATTTTTTTTATAAAGTTCTTTAATATTTATCAAACATGACTAAATAAATGAAAATTGCTTAATATTTTGACGCATCGCAATGATAATACTAAGGGGAAAGTAAAATGACGTTTTCAAAACTGTTGTTAATTTCTCATTGCAAAATATTAGCAAAAATTAAAAAGACCGTCTATCTTAGAGGTAGACTATTAAAAAATCAATTATTTTATAAAGTTTTTCTGCTTTTTTGACTTTCCTAGAAATATTTTGTGAAATTGTTACTGATTGCCCTTAAATGCCTTAATTTTTGATGACGACCATACATTTAAAGTATATTTAAAATAAAACATAGATGTATATTGCATACATTATTTCATTTAAAAAAATTATAAAATATTTTTGAACTTTTAGAAAATGAGCACCCCGCTGTGCTTTTTATGAATGGAGTAAGCCATGTTCCCATTACCGACGCCGCGCTGTTACAGATATACTTGCCAAACTATACTGGCCACGGCGTTCTTGCCAAATGTTTAAAAATAGGAAATTGAAATTTGGGTGATCGTAGGATTGAGAATAAGGAACATTTTCAAGAAAAAGACAGTTGACTGCAACAACCTGTATATTTTTTGATATATGGATTCTGCATAAAAATCTAGAGAACTTCCGTATTACATGTTCTATATTAAATGTTAACGGGTTTTGAGATAATAACTCTTAAAAATTGCTTATTTTTCAAACTAATTTTAATTAAAAAAAAAACACTAACCTTTTAATAAAAAATAATACTGAAAATATTTGTTTTTCTGTAGTACTACTTTATTAAATGTAAAAAAGATTTACCTGTTTTCAAAATTTGTTAATTTTGAAAATGCAAAATTTTTATTTTGATTAACTGCTGTGAAAAAACGGTCAAACTTAGAAGCTTGAAATTTTTACTTTAAAATATTCTAGCCATCCACCACAAAAGCAATTTGTGGCGTCTAAAAATCAAACATTACCCAAAGGTACGCCAAACGAAATGATACTGATCCATTATAATCGCTAGAGCATAATATTAAGTTACTCATGGTCAGTATACCTGCTGCTTTAAAGGGCTTTGGCTAATTAGACTTTGATAAAGAAATGAAAATGACAATATGCCTCCATTTAAATTGTTTCATAGCAATGTTGTAATTTTATTTTAAAAAATAATTCTTGTAGTTTATTTGCAGTTTTAAGAATTTAACCAAAACTAATACATTATGAAAATAACATTTACTAAAAGCTAATCAATGTGATATGCTCCTCAGTTAAATAAGCGCATTGTATCCCGATGGCCCCCAAGCTCCAAAAACTTCTTTCCGTGGCCTGTAGAATATTTTAAGAAGCTTCCAGATAACTAATGAAGAATATAGGTTTATAATAGGTAAATAATATGAAATAAATGTATTAACCTGTGTTACCTTAGATAAATGGGTTTCTATTCGTCAAATTGAGAATTTAACGGGTGTAAACAGAGAAAGCGCCGACGACGACCCATTAAAAAAATTTTTTATCTACCAAATACTTCACCATTTGGGCGAAAATGATTTTAAAAGACGACTGATATACTGTAGATGGTTTATAAATAACTATGCAGATAATAATAACTTTAAATGACTTTTTCTGTTTTCTGGCGAATCGACGTTTACACATTTAGGCATGTTTAACCACAATTATACAAGATACTGGGCTACAAAGAATCAGCATTTATTTAAGAAGGAGCTATTCAAGAACGTTTTAGGGACCAAAATTGTGTATGTTTCAGCAGGATGGAGCACCATTTCTCAACGCTCGTGTTGTAGTTGCTTTTCTTCCCAATACATATGGAGCTAACTTGATTGAAACAAATGGTCCTGTTAGGTGGCTAGCAAGATCGCCAGACTTAACGCCACTGGATTTAATTTACTGGGTTTATATAAAGGAAAAAGTTTATGCTACGCCACAGAAAACTTGAAAGATTTAAGATTAAGAATTACAGTAGCAATTAATTATATTTCTATTAAACAAAGAGATAATGTTTTGCGAAAAATTGTTGAAAGATGTCATTCATGTATATAGCAGAATGGTGGTCGTTTTAAACATTTGAATTATGAATAAAATGTGGCCATTTTTTTTATTGTTAAACATTGTAATGTAAGTACTAGGAAATGTAGTTCCGTCACTTATAAAAATTATTCTTTTTATCAAAAACTACTTAGCCAAAGCTCTTTAAAAAATTAGGTATATTAACCATGGCTAACTTGATATTATTTCTAGCGATTATAATGGATCAGTATCATTCAGTTTAGAGTAACATAAGGTAATTTTGTATAACCAAGTTTTGATTTTCCGACTTCAGAGAAGGCTGTTTTTGTGGTGGACGGATAAAATATTTAAAGAAATATTGGCCAGTGAAAGTTTCAAGCTTTTAAGTTAAACCGTTTTTTCATAACAAAATAAAAATTTTGGACTCCCAAAATTAACAAATTTTAAAAATAGTTAAATCTTCATTTTTTACATTTAATAAAGTATTACAACAAAAGAACTAATATTATTAGTGACATTTTTTATTGAAAGGTTAGTGGTTTTTCTTTAAAATTGAAATTAGTTTGGAAAACAAGCAATTTTTAAGTCTTATTATCTCTAAAACCCGTTAGCATTTAATATAGGACATGTACTATAAAGAATGTTTAGAATTTTATGTAGAATCCCAATATCGAAAAGTGTACAGGGTGTTCTATTTAAAATAAAAAGTTGGTACCGGTACCTTCGTTAGTGGTTCCCACAGTAAATTATCTTTTTTTTTCAAAATGTTCCATATATTCAATCTTAATGAGCACCAAAGTTTCAATTTTGTATCTTTAACTATTGTCAACAACGCCCTGGCCAGTAGTTTTATTGTCACCCGGTATCGTTACAGGATTCAAGTTTTTCCGATTTAAAAATTATTTTAATAGATTTTTAGGTCTGTTTGTTATCAAGTTTTGAGTAGAACAGGCTAGGTAGGACTAAAAAGTGGAACTAAGTGTAAATAAGTTCCGATTTGATTTTTGTAAAAAAAAGTGTTTTAGACTTATTTTAGAAATCAAAAATGGCTTAATGCTTATGATTATAAGCAAACAACTTTGGGTCTTGCATTAAACATGCATCTAACTTCCCTACTTAAGATTAAGTGAAAACTAATTTACACCAGAATTCATACCAAACACCTAGTCCTAAATTACACTGACGATAACAAACGGTTTATTGACAAAAAAGTGTAAAATAGAGCACTCTATTTCTAGATAACAAACAGACCTTTTGATAAAGTGGTGGCCAATTCTTATTGTTAGAGAAAAAAATCTGGTAATAGGCATACAATAATTACATTGAATATGTAGATATTCTGTACCCCTAACACATTAAATATCCCGAGCCATGCTTCCCCTTAAAATGTCTCCCGGATCCGCTCTTCCAGTATAGTATAAACTTGCAAGTTTATTTAACCTGTAAAAAATATCCAACAATGAAGTTCTACAAAGTCACAAAAGTTAGGAATTTGAAGGTGACATATACATAATGAACAATAAAGACAATTATAAATAGTTACTGTCGCAGCGACACATTCTAAATTAAAATAAATTCAACTCAAGAGGATGTTGCCAGCAACACAGAAGTGGGGACAATCTGTTAATAAATCCTCAAGTCCCCTACATGTCGCTGGTGACACGATGTAGTTCTGAGAACGAGTATTTAATCTGTATAAAATTATTCTATCATATTGTGGATATTTTTTTCTCATAAGATTCCTGACAGTAGTTAACCATAATTTCAACCTTCTTCATCTCCACTATGCATCCGAGCAGCGTGTTGCATGTTTTTTTATTTCTTGCTAGTAGTTACACCCCTGTTTCTGTTCAATTTTCTTGTATGTGTTTAACCACTTTTTGTATTGCTCAATAAACTTCTGGATGTTTGTATTATAATTGTTTAACTTTTAAATTCCGGGGCAGGGTTACATCTGTAATCTCTATACAGTTGTCGTTTTTCTTTAATTAAACTGATAGTAAAGGATGGAACAGACCAAATGATTCCCCAATGCTCATTCAACAAAAACTTTGAGATAAAAATTCCAGATCGAAGTGAGTGGCAGCAACTCGATCTCCCCGGCAGGGTTGGTGACATCATCTGGTATATGGATGGTTCCAAAACCGAGCAGGGAACTGGAGAGGGCGTGTACAGTGAAATGAGGAATTCGCAATTATCTATTCCACTAGGAACACACAGTTCGGTATTTCAAACATAAATATATGCTTTACTGCACTGTGCGAAAAAAAAATAACAGGAGGGCTTATAAAAACAATCGGATCTGCATAATACCAGACAGCCAAGCGTCACTAGGGGCACTAGCAAGGTAACCTCCAGGCTGACATGGGAATGCCAAAAAGAACTGGACGTCCTGGGAGAACGCAACAGGTAACTCTGCTGTAGGTACAGGACATTCGGAAATAGAAGGCAACGAAAAAGCGGATGAGCTAGCGAGACATGGATCATCCACACCATATTTTGGACCAGAACCTGCCCTTGGAGTGACCAAAACTACAGAACGAGGGCAAACCAGGGAATGGATCCGAAACAAACACAAGGAATACTGGGATAACCTCAGTAGAATAAGACATGGAAAAAGCTTCATTGGGGGCCCATCCAAAAGATCGAAGGAAGAACTACTTAGACACAGTAGGAAAAGACCTTCGCATAACAGTAGGGTTGCTAACAGGGCACGATAACTTAAGAGGATACCAACACAAGATAGGCTCATACAATGGGAACCCAAGTTGCAGAATGTGAGACGAGGGGGAAGAAACAGCCTACCATATACTGTGCGAATGGGAAGCGTTGAATCACAAAAGACAGGCATTATTTGGGCAACCGAAAATGAGCCAACAGGAATATATCAACCAACCAGTCTCGGGGTTATACAGACTTGTAGAAGGAACAAGAGGAATGGGAGGATTGATATAAAAGATAATGGGAGATTGGGCACAAAAAGCCCAAGAGGCTGCGCTGCCTCCGGTAGTAAATCAAGACGGCTCCCAGGAAAGAAGAAGAAGAACAGGTGAAATGTCATGTTTTCTTTATAAAAGAATATTGTACAAACGACTGAAATACTGCTTTTTGTTTTGTTAAAATTGGTGATACGTAAAATGTTGGGGAGGTGACTGTTTTTTTTTTAAATAAATTAAGCTATGTTAGTACCTTTATCGATATTTTATTTTTAGGGTTATTGTTTGTAATTTCACTCCAAGAAACTTTTTTGTTTTGATAATAAATTCTGTTGTTAAATAATCATCGGGGTGGACATCTGTGGGCGAAATATTATTCTTAGTATTGCTAGTGAATAAAAGTGCATCAGGTGATGATTCTGGATTATTCTCCATCAGAAATATAGGTGAAAGTTCATTTTGTAGATATTGGCCGTTGTCTAAAAATTTGTTGGGTCCTGTTTTCAATCCAGTATTAAAATTAAAGTCACCTCTAATTATAGAGTATTTGTAACTGCTGCCATTAAATTAGCGCGGTTGCTTCCCAAGACCTGGTTTAGGTATTCACTTTCGGTGCTAAATGGATAAGGTATAAGGTATAAAGTTTAAAAGTGAGCGGACTTTTTGCGCTCTCCACTGCAACCGCTCGGTCTATTGTGGCTCACACCTTTTTATATTTCTCCCAATAGGATCGGACTTCTGATGAATCCTATACCGGATTGGAAGAGAGTTCTTACATCTTCTCTTACTCGTGTCGCTACCGGGCACGAGCACAATATGTGTTCTGGTGTCCCTGTCTCCTGAAGAGTATGACGAGCAGACGATTAAATCCGTCATGTCCTCCTCTCCCGGTCTAGTGACGTGGGTAGCCACCAGGTCCTTGTTACAGGAACCAGATGTTCTTTCTGAGGCCGCATCTCCGTCCTTACCCTATGAAAACGGTCCTATCCGCTTTCTGTTTAAAGCCAGGGAACCCTTTACCCCATAAAAGCGGTTCTGTCCGCCTTCTGTTTGGATTCAGGGCTCCCTTCCTAAGCACCTGTTTGTTCGGGATGTATTGATGATATGATTGATGAAACAGGTTGCCGGACCACGTACCCTTCCGATCCGCATACGGCACATTTTGGAATTTTTAAGAAAGATTTTGTGGTGCTATGTTGACATCCACACTTATAGCACTGGTTCTGTATAATTTGCACTAATGTGTTGTATTGTCCACAACTACGGCATGGCTTAGAAGTTTGTGGAGGAGCATTGCTCGGGTGAACTGAATAATGTTTGTGCTTAAAAAACAATCCTTGTTTTAGTAACATCTGTGATGCATTATTGTCATTTGTATTTCTTGTAATAAGGCTGGTTGGTTTATCGGTAAGCCTGCAAAGTATGCGCTTGCAAAATCTGTGTGTATTATGATAATTATCTAACTGTGTACTAACATCGGAATTACGAAACTTTAGATTTATTTGACCAGTAATTACGGAGAACGTGGCCTTTGGCTTATTGCCATTTTCCTGTGTAAAGTTAAACTGAATTTCCAAAAAGTCTTAGATTTTTAGTTTTTTATTTATTTATTTAGAGTGGTAATTAAATAGCAACTTTTTCTCAGTGTCTAACTTAATTTAAGAATCCTTTTTTTGTTGTTAAAATAACATCCTTTATATTTGGGCATTTCTGGGCCCAGATATCAGAAAGCAGGTAGCTATTTTTTGTTGTGACATAAAAAGAAGTTTATATTTTTTGTATGTTATTACTTTTATCCGGCCGGATGTATTTGTTGTTCTATATTTATTTAAAAATTTTAAGATATGTGATATTTTGTGGTTGTTTATCTTGATTTAAATATTGTTTATTACTTGTGACGGTTGCACATTTGAGTACTCACTTATCGGTTGGGTTACAGTGCCAATAATTTCTTTTATCTCGCCTCTAGAAAGGTTCATTTCATTGTTTTTTTTTAATATGCGGCTATTACCCAAGGTAAGTCCTAAAATGAAAGAAAATGACATGTATAAAATTTAAAAGGCAAGCATTGTTTATATAAGAACTTTTTTACTCACTCAATAGTAGTGTCTGACCGAAGGTTCGTCTTCGGCTTAAGCGACATTCCTCTAAAATCGCACATTCGGCCAGACATTGGGCTTCGGCCAAAAAATATGGACGAAGCCAAAGTTTCCTATTCAAGTTCCAAAAACAGAATAATAAACAAAATTATTACGATTCATTTGTGGAAAAAAAACTAGGTGGCAGCGTTTTTTTCTCGTTAACTTTACCTTAATTAAGCTAATACTTTACTTTTATTTAATAATAATAATAATAAATTACAGTTTTTAATAGTTGTTTTACAAACAAAAATTCAGGTTGCTGATTGATACAGTTTATTTATTATAATGATAAGAGCAATATCATTATAATAGTTATGTGTATTTTTAGCCATGCAATGCAATTTGTTTTTAATAGTAATTTATTAACAATTTTCATCAATACTTTTTACCATATAAAACTAAGTAAAAAAAGTGCATTAGTAATTTTAAAATTTTATACTTTAAGTCAGTTCTAAACTAAGAGTCCTGGGATGATCAAATTTTGGGCTTCGGCTTAGGCCGAAGGTTTAAGGCTTAAGCCAGCTTGGATCGGATACTACTTAATGGGCCATTGACCAAGGTTCATCAGCTTGTAAAATTAGAGCTTTACATAACAGATTTACGACAAATTGTTATTGAAAAATATATACAATGATTGTATCAAACAATGTATATGTCGTAGCCACATAGTAAATTCCGCCGTTTTTTAAAATGGCTAGCCACTTTATAAAACGCGGCCATATTGTAAAATAATCGTTTAACTTGACTTATTTTATAATACGGCTAGTCTTTTTAGCCATTTTATAAATTGGCCGATCATACACAAGCCACATTCTCAAATAGATGATTATGATAAAGAAAATTTACAATTTAAGGAGGAAAACCTAACGGCAACTAACTAGAACTAGGTAATAGTTTAGAAGTTGTTGTTTAC
The DNA here is from genome assembly GCA_019359885.1 of Listronotus oregonensis. Classification (NCBI taxonomy): domain Eukaryota; kingdom Metazoa; phylum Arthropoda; class Insecta; order Coleoptera; family Curculionidae; genus Listronotus; species Listronotus oregonensis. Next base: position 37,345 of record JAHBCN010004770.1, on the reverse strand, counting down.
GGTTCCCAATGCATTCTATCTGTGGGGTAATAAATGTATATTACGTGGTTTGACCTAAATAGGATGCAATTATTGGGGACCGCAAACAACAACTTCCAAACTATTACCTAGTTCTGGTTAGTTTTTGGTTAGTTGCCGTTAGGTTTTCCTCTAATAAAAGACCCAACTTTTTAATGGGACATTTCTGTGACTAACCAAACGCTTAGGAGGTATTTGATCTTTAATCTCACTAGGTATTTATAGTTTTTTGATACGTTATTATAAGATAACATAAGGTGACTTTTAAACGAGACATACGACTTTCACTATGTCTACAATAAAATGTCCCATCATAAATGTCGCTTTGCATTGTCCTAGAAATACGTTGCCAAAAAATTGGGGAGAAGGTTTAGGTACATCTTGTATAGGCACACAAACATGTTTGGTAAGTTGTTTCTGTTAGTGCTTTAAATCAAATATTTAAAATTTAAAACTTTACTTGAAACCCAGTAGCCCTTATATTCGGTGTCTTTTCTTTGTCATTTTTATTAGCCATACTCTTAAAAGAAAATTTGTTTACCTATATGTGTCACATCTTTGTAACTGAAAACTAAACATTTTAAAATTACTTATAATACCCCGTTGACCAATCAGCACGTAGAGCGGTGTATAAACCCCCTTGCCGCCGACAAATCAACACGTGGAGCGAGAAAGGAAGGTTACAACCTTATTCCTTCTACCTCGCACGCATGTTCGCACGGCCAAGTGACAAGGCTGTCTCTAGTGGTATATGCTCGAAAGATCGGATTTGACTTTTTTTTTATGGCTTTTGGAGCCATCCATAAATTACGTCACACCTTAAGGAGGGGGAGAGAGGTGTAGAGGATTGTGATATTGTGTGACAAGGGGTATGGGGGGGTCATCAGCTTTGTGACATCACATGTAAAAATCTAAATTATTAAAACAAAACTTAAATGTAAACGAAAACCTTTAAAAAAATATAATATAAATATATATATATATATATATATATATATATATATATATATATATATATATATATATATATATATATATATATATATATATATATATATATATATATATAATATATATATATATATATATATATATATATATATATATATATATATATATATATATATATATATATATATATATATATATATATATATATATATATATATATATATATATATATATATATATATATATAAATTATCTTAATGATAGGGTTATAATGGGGTAAATATAAATAGTAGGTAGTCACAGCAGGATCCCCCAAATACCAAAATAGAGGGAGCAATAAGATGTTGGGTGCTCGGTTTCAAACTAATTTTATTCAAATATCAAGCTTTCGCCCATTGGTTACAGACTTCATCAGGATTCTATAACAAAGAACGTTCTATTCACAAACAAATCTATATTGGACAAACTTCACAAAGATTATCTAAAAGGCTTACGTTACACAAAAGTGACTGTAAACATAAACCCCAGATCACTAGCTTGAGTACCCACGTCAATAACTTAGATCACAGAATTTCGTTTAGCGAGTCAAGGTGTTTGGACAGGGATAGTAACACATTTAAGAGAAATTTTCTCGAAATGTGTTACATATTTAATTGTAGCAATTGCATGAATAGTAAGAAAGATGTTGAGGGGTTAAGTTCGATTTATACATATTTATTATCACAAAATATTACTAAACCTATAAGATTTCCACCTTTTTATAAACCAAAATAAATTTAATAATAACCACTTCTTAATAAGTTAGACAAATTACATTGTTTTGTGGTTACTCTTTAATATAATATTTTATTTATTTTACTCATTCCAGTGTTTTCCTGAACTCGCAGAGGATTAACTATATGTTCTGTAAGTCATTATAACCTAAGTGTGTTTTTGTTTCTGAATAGAACGTTCTTTGTTATAGAATCCTGATGAAGTCTGTAACCAATGGGCGAAAGCTTGATATTTGAATAAAATTAGTTTGAAACCGAGCACCCAACATCTTATTGCTCCCTCTATTTTGGTATTTGGGGGATCCTGCTGTGACTACCTACTATATATATATATATATATATATATATATATATATATATATATATATATATATATATATATATATATATATATATATATATATATATATATATATATATATATATATATAATATATATATATATATATATATATATATATATATATATATATATATATATATATATATATATATATATATATATATATATATATTTATTATTATTTAAAATATTTGATTTAATGTTAATTCTATTAAAAAATATTTTTAATGAAAATAAAAAAAAAATGAAATTACTGGTTTGATGTTTAGATGTAAAATTTCAAAATATGTGACGTCACACTAGGGGGGGAGGGGTCTCACAAATGTGACGATTTGTGATGGGGGGGGGGGGAAATCATGAAATTTGTGTGACGTAATTTATGGATGGCCCCTTTGCAGCAGAGCACGGTCTGTCATATATAAAAATTTAGTTCAGCTGAACTCAAGTTTAAATTTCACTGTAAATGTTCTGTCAATTTAAGCGTCGGTTCATACGACTAAACTTGGTTTTTAACTCAGATTGTACAACAGGGCCAAAATTTGACAAATTACTTGAAATTAAAAGAAAGTTAGCTTTAAACCATTCAAGGGCAGTCATACAGGAACTATCATTGTCAAATATCGAGAGATTCAATTCGCCGCCAGTATGAAAAAAGCCATAAAAAATTTTGACATTATTTAAAAGGCATACATACACAATATGCATATATATGGTGGTTACAGAATATCTACCTTAGATTTCAGCGTATTGTTTTGGGTATTATAAGCATTGCAAGAGAATTGTTTTACATTTTAACGGTAATGGTTTCATATCAGTGTTTCTGCTATTTTAAGAGATTTTTAACAATTTCTTTTACAGGCTACTTATATGGATACAATACAAATAACAATCCGGTGGGGGAGCTTCAAAAATGTGTTTCAATAATTTTTTATTAACAAATATATACTTATACATACTTACGGGGTGGAGGAGTGAACAGGGGTGCTGGACTGGGTTAAAACAGCAATAATCCAACAGGAGATAAAAAGTATTTTACGTCACCCAAGGAACTTTTTTTTTATGAAAATATAACAAAAACTGCAAAATTGCACAATATTTCATTGTTTATTATCGTATGGGTTATAACAGGCGCCATTATAATAAAATAATATGAAATAAATTGTGATGTTGCCAAACTTTGCATTGTTTACAGTACTATTAATCTATGTCTATAAAGTGTAAAGTTAAAGAGAAAATACGACTGTTCAAGAAGGAGGAAAACAATAAAATTACTTAAACTCGCGTCTAGAGAAACCTCGCTGCCGAGCTTCTTGACAGTGTTGACACATGAAACATGCTTTATTATGCAGGGACTCGGCGCGTAATTTAAAAGTAGGCTTTTTTTAAATAATGTATTTAATGTAAAAAGAAGCAAATCATGGGTCTTTTCTAATAAGTCTCCGCATTTTTACGTCTGAAATATAATTGGGGAAAATAAAAAGCCGCTTTGCTAACCAGAACTAACCATGATCGACTAGAACTTCGGGCTTTTGAATCTGTCTAAGTTATTTGTAGAAGTTATAAACAAAATTTTAACAACATATTAGAAAAAACCCGGGAAATATATAATTACACTTTTAATAAAATTTATAACTTCTACCATATCAAAAATTATAAAGATTTTGTTAATAACTAGGTAGGGATATTTAGACAAATTCAAAAGCCCTAAGTTCTAGTCGGTCATGGTTAGTTCTTGTTAGCAAAGCAATTCAAAATAGTTTTTGTGTTTATCTCCTGTTGTATTCCCGCCCAGCACCCCTGTTTAATCCTCTATCCCGTAAGTATGTATTAGTATAAATTTGTTGTTAAAAAAATATTGAATCAATGAAATATTTTTGAAGCTTCCCCACCGGATTATTATTATATTGTACCCATATAAGTAGCCTGTAAAAAAAAAATCGTTTAAAATAGCCGAAACAGCTATATGAAACAATTACCATTTTAACACTCAGTTGACTTAACATGGATTTCTAAAAATATTGGTCCTGAAAGCGATCGTAATTTTAGTCATTGGAAATTCGTTCACAATATTATTAATGTTGTTAAACCTTTTGAGAAAATTACAAAAACTACCAGAAATAAAAATTATTTTAGAAACAATTCCATTCCATTTGTAAGTACATTAAGAGCGTATGTATCAAAGAATAGTCAAGATTATATTTTGGGTACATTTCAAGCTAAATTAAGGAAAAATCTAGAACAACGTTTTAAACACATACTCACAAAAATCGGCTGCAATTTTCAACCCGCGTAAGAGAAGATTTTATTACAGATGGGAGATTGTTATTACATAAAATTGGGCAAATATTTTTTGATAAAGAACATAATTCAAGTAAGCAGTAATCTACCTTTAATAATGAGGAAAAACTCCACATGTCCAGTAGTAGTGATAAAGATTTACCTTGGAATAGTAGTGAAAACAAAAACAAACAGATATTTATTTTTTTAGACGTCTTGTAGGCTAGTCAACAAGTTTATAAACGTGTTAAATAGAGATAGCTCATTCGATCTAGAATGATGTTTATAAAAATGGGTCGCAAAAAAATTGCAAAAAACAAATTAAGTTGCAAAAAAAGGCATTTTGTTTTTGTTAATAACTCCGAAACTAAGGAGTTTTAAAAAAGGTCCCTAAAGAGGAGAAAATTTCCAATAAAAAAGTCCTAACACCCGGAGTTCTATCTTAATTATTTATAATTTTAATTTAACGCTAAAAATTGGGCTCCGCGCGTCCGCTAAGGCATGAGCGCGCCGCCCCTAAACCGAGTACGCTACGGAAAATAATTTGTCTTGAGAATTAAATATTATTAAAAAAAAAAAATGAAAAAAATTATGGTGGATTCATATACCAGGTGTCTCAGAAGTAAGAGCAACGGCAGATTCCTTTGGTCGAAATAGTGCAATTAACCTAAACTTGCCTTATCTCAAAGTTGATAATAACTAAGATACAGGGTGTCAAACTTTTAATTTTGTTCTCGTTTTTTCGTAATAATTTCTTAACTAAATGACATCCGCTATTGGAAAACATTGGGGATTTGGGTTTTTTAAGGTGAGACATTAAAATTCGTCCATAACATGAAAAGAAGTTACTATAGTTTCTTCTGCGTTAAAAATGTTTACCTCGTTTAGGTCCTAGGAGCAACTTTTTTCGAGATAAACGCACTTTAAAGGACCCCACAATTTTAATATGGAAAATGGGTTTGGTCCAATTGTTTTCAAACTTTGCAAAGTAATAGTTTTTAACACGCTGATCAAAAGTCTCTACTGGCACAAAACCCGAAATCCCCTCTAACACCCCCCCCCAAAATCACCCCCAAAGTTCTCCAAATCCCCAGTCACCTTTACGGCTGATTTTGGGAGGGTTAGAGGGGTTTTCGGGTTTTGTGCCAGTGAAGACTTTTGATTAACGTTTTAAAAACTATTGCTTTGCAAAGTTTGAAAACAGTTGGCCAAAACCCATTTTCCATAGAAAATTGTGGGGTCCTTTTAAGTGCGTTTACCTCGAAAACAGTTGCTCCTGGAGACCTAAATGAGGTATATATTTTTGACGCAGCTAGAATTTTAGTAACTTCTTTTTTAATAAAAAGGTCAATGTATAAATCTTAAAAAAAGTTATGCCATCTAAAACAAGTGGTGTAGGCCGTAGCTGGCGCCCTCTACTAGCAACATCAAAAGTATGGACGAATTTGAATTTCTCGCCTCAAAGAACCCCCAAATCTCCAATTTTGCACCGCTATGTCTTTAAGTAAAGAAATTATTACGAAAAAACGAAAACAAAATTAAAATTTTGACATGCCGTGACTGGAAAACCTGGAAATTTCAGGGAATTTGAATTTAGCCACAAATGTCAGGGAATTTTCCAAGATTTTCTAAATGTCAAGGAAAATCTATAGGGTTCCTGAAAATAAATTAAGAATAATATAATTGAAACAATATAGAGATCGAACGCTGTAAGAACAACACCGATACGTCACGGTCTCATATGGCAAACCCGTATAAAACCGTGACGTATCGGTGTTATTCTAACAGCGTTCGATCTTTACCAAAATTAATAAACAATTCTCCGGCCTAATCACATCAGAATAGGTAAGAAGGCTTCTGCCGCTGCGTATCGGGATCCCGAGTTAACTCGAGCGGATGCGGATTGAATCGAACTTACGACTGACGGCAGTGCTGACGGGCCACCTGTGAAACACCAAGGAAAAATTGATATCACACATGACTCGCGGTTTTTCTCTCTTTCTAATACATTATAAAAATTAGAGAAGTGTCTTTTCGGATTTTAACTCTAATATATTAATTTTCTGGGTGCATTCAATAACACCTACAATACAAGGACAAAGCGCTTAACTTAAAACCGATGCTGACGTCATGCTCTGGAGGCCTAGCGATTTTAACCTAACTTATTACGACCCCGTCCCATAAAACATCTGCCTGGTCGCCAGCCTTCGAAATCCCGCAATCGGCTGACGTATTTAAAGCGACATTGCCAGATTGAGAGTAAAAGTTTTTGTCTTTCAGTCGAACACATTACTGGCTGTACTATCCAATGTTGCTGGTATAGGTGTTATTTGGCAACCTTGTTAGAGAATCCTGTTTCAATATGGACGTCGCGTTTGCATTTGCTCCGTGTTTACTCTTTGGGTCAATATACGCGCTCAATAAAATCGGTCGTTGAATTTGAACTGTTTATTTAAAGGGGTGTTTTTCTTGTACTATAATAAGTGACGACAGTGTAGTGTTTAAAATGCCTAATAAGTGCTGTGTTCCTGGATGTAAAGAAAACTATGTGAGTGGAAAAAAAAGCGCGAGTGTTTCGCTTTCCCAGAGACGAAGTCTTCGCAAAAAAGTGGTTAACGGCTATTCCTCGAGAAAATTTTATTCCAAATAACAATAGCCGAGTGTGTGAGTGTCATTTTGAGGAAGGCGATTTTATTTTCAAAATTTCCCAACAGGATACGAAAACGGGTGAGATCGTTTCAGTTCTTTAACTGCCACGATTAAAACAAACAAGCGTACCTAGTAAATTTCCCAATTGTCCAAAATACTTGTCGAAAAACATTTCACATCGAAAAAGCAAAAAAATGAAAAACTTAAGAATTGGATGAAATTCGTTTTCAACAGGCAATAGAAGAAAGTAAACAAGAATATTTAGCGCATAAGAAATTTACGGTTTATGAAACTTTCGAGCAACTCGAGCAATTATTTCAGGCTTTTAATTTGGGTAAGGGGTGGTTTTCAGTAACTGATCAGAATGGCTTAACCATATTTAAAATAGAACATACCCCAGGACCTTCAATTATTTGGGCTGTTGTAATTGCTAAGAATTTAGAAGTAAATACATAAACTGCTCAACAAAAAGATCGTACCACTTAATTTTTTGACTCATTTTCAAACTGCTGTAACTTTTTTAAAAATTAACTTTTTTTTAATATCTAAAATGAAGTTTAAAACCGCTTTTTTTCTACTTTAAGCTGTATTGCATTTAGTTTTAGTAAGATGAATATTATCATGATGTACAGGGTGATCAAGAGTGCTACAAAAAAAAAAAAATTCGAGTGTGTCCCATTTCAGTGGTAATTTTTTTGGTCGTTATAATATGGGGTTGTTACCAAGGTCATATCAATATCTCTAGACGTTTTCAAGTTTTGAATTGAGGACCTCTGGCTTCGATACACTGCTAAACGTCAAATTTTGGTAATCTATTCTTTAAAAAGCTATAAACTGGAAAATGGATTGACGGATTTCAACGAGTGTTTCATATTCGGAGAGCTCATTTCATATAGATTTTTTATCTCTTAAGCATTTTTCGATAGGTTATAATTTTATGAGTATACGGGGCCAACAAATACCAAAAACGTAGCTGATGTAGAAATCCTAAATAGGGGGTAAATTATTGGCCAAGTTGAAGTTTGTGTCAATATCTCGAAACGATTTCTACCGTTAATTGATTTATGCTGTTTAAGTGCCAGTAAACTTATTCAGCAAAAAATGCGTCGTTATTATGGCATTAGGTCTGAATGGAAGGAACTCCAACAACGTCTTAAAGTTTTCATACATTTTTTTTGACTTAAAAAACTGTTTTATGACAATGACATTATTCCATCGTTGCTATAGAAACGTATCGCTGCTATAGATAAATTCAATGTATCAAGTAAACATTGTTTTGTTTTTTTGTAGAGGTAACTTGACTCTTTGAAAATGACAAAACTAAGCAAAATCAACTAAAAAATATAGTGCGGTAAGTTTTTGGACACCGAAATGTATTAAAAAGTATTTTAAGCCTAACAATTTTAATCTAAAACATGTTGCGCAAACAAGGCCGTTTGGTACCTAATGTTGTGGTAATTATGGATATCATAATAAATTTGAAAGTACTTTGTTGATCATTCCGTATATCTTTGGTGTACAACACCAATTTATGTTTAAAAATGTTCAAAACTTTAAGACGTTGTTGGAATTCCTACCATTCAGACCTAATGCCATAATAACGACGCATTTTTGCTGAATAAGTTAACATGCACTTAAACAGCATAAATCGATTAACGGTAGAAATCGTTTCGAATATGGACACAAACTTCAACTTGGTCTTTTTTAAAAACAGAACACACATATGGTCCCTTTGGCGTTCAATAATTTACCCTATATTTAGGATTTCTAAATCAGCTACGTTTTTGGTATTTGCTGGCCCCTATACTCATAAAATTATAACCTATCGAAAGGTGCTTAGGACATAAAAAATCTACATGAAATGAGCTTTCCAAATATGAAACAGTCGTTGAAATCCGTCATCCATTTTTCAGTTATAGCTTTTAAAAGAATTGATTACCAAAATTTGACGTTTAGAAGTGTATCGCAAGCCAAAGGTCCTCAATTCAAAAACTGTCTAGAGATATTAATATGACCTTGGTAACAACCCACATTTTAACGACCAAAAAAATTACCACTAAAATGGGACACACTTGAATTTTTTGTTTTTTTGCAGCACTCTATTGATCACCTTGCATCATGATAATATTCATCTTACTAAAACTAAGTAATACAGCTTAAAATAGAAGAAACGCGGTTTTAAACTTCGTTTTAGATATTCAAAAAAGTTAATTTTTAAAAGTTACAGCAGTTTGAAAATGGGTCTAAAAAATTTAAAAGGTACGATCTTTTTGTTGAGCAGTTTATTTATATGGACAATTTTTGAGGTATTCAAATAAATAATGCTAAAAAAACCTTTCTTGTCAAGTAATTTGGAAGAAATAAGAAATTTACTCGATACAATTGACAACTCGATGATTACACTTTCGTTAGACAGTAACGATGATATCAAACATGACAGTTCCAATCCCGACTATGATAATCTTGATCACAATCTTGATAATCAAGCAAATAATACAGAAAAAAATGTCAAAGCTTAATCGTGTTTTAAATTTTTTCAATATCCTCAAAAACTTAAAAATAGGGGATGAAAATTTATCACAAGGAATTGACTTTATTTCTGATCAGCTAAAATTCGAACATTACCAAAAGAACGGTATAGATATGCTACTACCACTATGGTTTCTGTTCAATTTTATATACAATTAGTCCTCATGCATATAGATATTTACGAAATCATGGACCTATAATTTTGCCCCACCCCCAAACAATTAAAGGAGTCTGTAATAATTTTTTAACTGATCCCCCTATCGATGAGAAAAAAGCTTTTTAACATATGCACAAAACATCTTTAAATATTTAAAAGATCAAGACAAATATGTTAGTTTACTTATGGATGAAATTCACATTGATCCATATTTAGATTTATAAAGGTTGGTATGTGTTTGGGGCGGGAATAAATAATAGTGATTCGTTAGCAACATCTGCGTATACCTTTATGGTTACTATATTTCTTCAAATTTTAAAGAAGTTGTTCATATCGCTCCTATATCTAAAATTATCACGAATTACTTTTCAATTTTATCAAAAAATTTTAATTGTTTTGAGGATATTGGTTATAAAATGTTTTTTTATTTGCGATAATAATTAATAAATGGGAAAGCTATGCTAATTTTTTTTACTAAAAAAAAAAAAAACTCAGCATTGTATATCAACATCCTGTTAATCCAGAAAGACCTTTGTTCTATTTGTTTGATTCTGTCCACCTCTTAAAATGTATTTACACCAACTGGCTTAATTCAAAACCGAATCAGGCATTCACCTATCCTGATTTTTTTCCGGCTCCGACGATCAGAAATCCCATCGTTTTCCCATTAAAAAAATTGCACGATTTAGAACACGGTAAATTATTAAATTCGGCTATCCCCTAAATTTAAAAGTTTTTTACCCATCAGTTTAGAACGACAAAATGTTAAATTAGCATTAAAAATTTTTAATTCTTTTTGTTGTTGAGGACTTACAAAACTATGGAAAAGATATTCCCCATTCACAAGATACTGCAGATTTTTTAAAAATTATAATAAATTGGTGGAGTATTGTAAATGTAAAAACACCCCCAAAAAAGAAGCGTTTGCGTGATCTCTTTCAGGAACCTAAATTAAAAGAAAAATTTAAATGATCCAAAGAAAGAATTTCTGAAAAATATGATTATGGTTTGGGACACTTGGCAATCTGCAAAATTTACTAACAAACTAACAAGGAAATTTTTCACACTGCCTTAACTCATACTGTTTATGGAATGTGCGAAGTTTATACTGTTTTGACGAACTATTTAAACTATTTGCTTTTGGGAAAACTGCAAAGCGATCCTTTAGAAAATCTTTTTTGGAAAATACAGACAATTGGCTGGGCATTTCATATCTCGATGGGCAACTTTATGAATCTGAAAAAAGACTTAGAATTCAGTCAATATTAACATTAAAATCTTCAAATTTTGGAACTTTAAACATTGCAAATTTTATGAATCCCCCCACGAATTTCCTGATCATAATGAAGGCAGTGTTGAGGGTTATTTAATAAAATAGAGGAAATATTTAGCAATATTATCATTGAAGACACCGATATAGACGTTTTAAAAAAAGCCAAATGTCTGTAATTACTTATTTAGCGGGTTATTGCAGTCATAAAGTTTAAAAAAATTAAAATGTAATTACTGAAAAAATTCTTTAATATACAATGAAGAACTTATTGTTGAAGACAACTTTAACCTGAAAAACATTTAAATGGGGGTGGTCTTCATTATCCTCGAGATCCAGTTGTCCAAATAGTGATTTTCGTATGTAATATTTCAAAATATAAAGACTTTGAAAATGAATTTCTAAATTTTTTTTTCTAAAAAATCTTTTTTTATCTTTATTAATTTTAAATTTCTCGTTAAACAGGAACATCTAATATATTTTGAAGGCTGCAAACAACTCCGTAAAAACCATTATTGATATTTTATTGAGTTGTATTTCTAACACTTTAAATTTAAAAAATTACTGTGGAAAAAATGATCGATTAGGTAAAGGGAATAAACGAAAACTCAATACTTATTCGAAATGATTTTTTAGGTAATTTATACTTATCAAAAAAATCAATAATGAATTTTATGATATTATTACTTATGATGTTTATCGACATTATGACATTTTTCTATCTAAGAATGTAAAAATACGCATCACAATAATTAAAATATAATGTCTAGAGACATATTTTCCAGTTAACTACCCTTTTAATTATTATTATTTGTTTTTTTCATTACTTTTTTTTTTTTATTAATTTTTTTTGCATTATGTTAATCGCCAATACTGAATCAATTGATTTTAAAAAATAAATATTTATGCAATCCCAGCAGCAGCACCAATGTTCGGTCGGCCTCCGGTGATGACGTCACGCCGCAGCACTTTGTCCCTTGTATTGTAGGTGTTATTGGTGCATTGCGAATGTTTCAATTGAGAAAAGTTCTTTTAGCGGCATCAACATTTGATGTTTTCTTTTATTTTTCTTTGAATTCCCTTTTTTGAAAAGGGGTAGTTATTTGGTAATTGTTTACAAAACGGTTTTCTGCTATTTTTGGATTAAATGGCAAAATTTTTATATAGTCGTATTCTAGTGTCCTCAGGGATTTCAAATATACTTGCGCAGAAGAGAAATTTATTGTTTTTTAAAATTTTTTATTTGGGTTTTTAAAAATTTTAAAAATTTCCATTGATTTCTTCATATAGAACTCCCCCTTATACAAGAAAAGCAAGAAATTATTTTTTTAAAGGGTTTAAACCCTGCAGGGTTTCCAAATCGGGGTCTTTAAAAAGAACTTTTCTCAATTGAAACATTCGCAATGCACCAATAACACCTACAATACAAGGACAAAGTGCTGCGGCGTGACGTCATCACCCGGAGGCCGACTCCGAACATTGGTGCTGCTGCTGGGATTGCATAAATATTTATATTTTAAATCAATTGATTGCAGTATTGGCGATTAACATAATGCACAAAAAATTAATAAATAAAAAAGTAATGACAAAAACAAATAATAATAATTAAAAGGAGTAGTTAACTGGAAAATATGTCTCTAGACATTATATTTTAATTATTAGGTGATGCGTATTTTTACATTCTTAGATAGAAAAATGTCATAATGTCGATAAACATACTAAGTAATAATATCATACAATTCATTATTGATTTTTTGATAAGTATAAATTACCTAAAAAAATCATTTCGAATAAGTATTGAGTTTTCGTTTATTCCCTTTACCTAATCGATCATTTTTTTCCACAGTAATTTTTAATTAATGTGTTAGAAATACAACTCAATAAAATATCAATAATGGTTTTTACGGAGTGTGTATTGCAGCCTTCAAAATATATTAGATGTTCCTGTTTAACGAGAAATTTAAAAAATTAATAAAGATAAAAATGATTTTTGAGAAAAAACATTTAGAAATTCATTTTTCAAAGTCATTTAGTACCTTTTGAAATATTACATACGAAAATCTTCTATTTGGACAACTGGATCTCGAGTTCACCCCGATTTAAATGATTTTATCAGGTTAAAGTTGTCTTCAACAATAAGTTCTTCATTGTATATTAAAAAATTTTTTGCAGTAATTACATTTTAATTTTTTAAAGCTTTTTATGACTGCAATAACCCGCTAAATAAGTAATTACAGACATTTGGCTTTTTAAATCGTCTATATCGGTGTCTTCAATGATAATATTGCTAAATATTTCCTCTATTTTATTAGAATAACCCTCAACACTGCCTTCATTATGATCAGGAAATTCGTGGGAGTGATTCATAAAATTTGTAAATGTTTAAAGTTCCAAGATTTTGAAGATTTTAATGTTAATATTGACTGAATTCTAAGTCTTTTTTCAGATTCATAAAGTTGCCTTATCGAGATATGATAATGCCCAGCCAATTGTCTGTATTTTCCAAAACGATTTTCTAAAGGATCGCTTTGCAGTTTCCCAAAAGCACATAGTTTAAATTTAGTTCGTCAAAACAGTATTTAATAACTTCGCACATTCCATAAACAGTATGAGTTAAGGCAGTGTGAGTCTGCCTTGTTAGTTTGTTAGTAAATTTTGCAGATTGCCAAGTGTCCAACCAATTAATCATATTTTTTCAGAAATTCTACTTTTGGATCATTTTAATTTATCTTTTAATTTAGGTTCCTGAAAGAGATCACGCAAACGCTTTCCTTTTAATTGGTGTTTTTACACAATACTCCACCAATTTATTATAATTTTTAAAAAATCTGCAGTATCTTGTGAATGGGGAATATCTTTTCCATAGTTTTGTAAGTCCTCAACAACAAATGAATTAAAAATTTTTAATGCTAATTTAACATTTTGTCGTTCTAAACTGGATGGGTAAAAAGCTTTTAAATTTAGGGGATAGCCGAATTTTAATAATTTACCGTGTTCTAAATCGTGCAATTTTTTTAATGAGGAAAACGATGCGCATTTCTGATCGTCGGAGCCGGTAAAAAGTCGAGATAGGTGAAGATGCCTGATTCGGTTTTGAATTAAGCCAGTTGGTGTAAATACATTTAAGAGGTGGACAGAATCAAGCAAATAGAACAAAGGTCTTTCTGGATTAACAGGATGTTGATATACAGTAACTGAGTTCTTTTTTTTTAGTGAAAAATTGAACATAACTTTCCCATTTATTGAATTATTATCGCTAAGTACACAAAACACTTTATAACCAATATCCTCTAAACGAATTATAATAGTTTTGATAAAATTGAAAAGTAATTCGTGATTAATTTTAGATATAGGAGCGATATGAACAACTTCTTTAAAATTTGAAGAAATACTAGTAACCATAAAGGTATACACAGATGTTGCTAACGAATCACTATTATTTATTGCCGCTCCTATCACATTACCACCTTTATAATCTAAATATGGATCAATGTGAATTTCATCCATAAGTAAACTAACATATTTCTTGATCTTTTAAATATTTAAGATGTTTTGTGCATATGTTAAAAAAGCTTTTTTCTCATCGATATGAGGATCAGTTAAAAAATTATTACAAGACTCCTTTAATTGTTTGGGGGTGGGGCAAAATTATAGGTCCATGATTTCGTAAATATCTATATGCATGAGGACTAATTGTATATAAGGTAGAAAACCATAGTGGTAGTAGCATATCTATACCGTTCTTTTGGTAATGTTCGGAATTTTAGCTGATCAGAAATAAAGTCAATTCCTTGTGATAAATTTTCATCCCCTATTTTTAAAGTTTTTGAGGATATTGGACATAAAATTTAAAACACGATTAAGCTTTGACATATTTTCTGTATTATTTGCTTGATTATCAAGATTGTGATCAAGATTATCATAGTCGGGATTGGAACTGTCATGTTTGATATCATCGTTACTGTCTAACGAAAGTGTAATCATCGAGTTGTCAATTGTATCGAGTAAATTTCTTATTTCTTCCAAATTACTTGACAAGAAAGGTGTTTTAGCATTATTTATTTGAATACTCAAAAATTGTCCATATAAATAAACTGCTCAACAAAAAGATCGTACCATTTAATTTTTAGACCCATTTTCAAACTGCTGTAACTTTTTTAAAAATTAACTTTTTTGAATATCTAAAACGAAGTTTAAAACCGCGTTTCTTCTACTTTAAGCTGTATTGCATTTAGTTTTAGTAAGATGAATATTATCATGATGTACAGGGTGATCAATAGAGTGCTGCAAAAAAACAAAAAATTCAAGTGTGTCCCATTTTAGTGGTAATTTTTTTTGGTCGTTAAAATGGGTATAATTTTGCAAAAAAAGGGGGTTGTATATTAATTTTATTTGTAATTTATATTTAATATAATAGGTCCTAATTATTTTTTGAAAAAGGGTTTAAAACTTTGCCCTTATTTTTTTTTTATTGGTTCATTAAACTTTTTCTAAAAATTTTTAAAAATTTTTAAAAAATTTTATATATTAAAAAATTTTTCTTTGATTATAAATAAAGATAGCAATTTAATACGTAATTATCAAATAAAATTTTTAAAAATTTTTTAAAAAAAGTTGAGTTGGTGTTGTTTTTTTTAAATTTTAAATTTTTGTTTCTTAAAATGTAAATCAAATTTTCTGAATGTTTAAAACAAGTTAAAAACTCCCGAAAGCAAAAAATGCAAAACAAAGACTAGTCAAAAATTTTTAAAAAAAAAAAGATCAAGAAGATAATTTGAAAAATTTAAAAAAAATTAAAATAAGAGTCAGGGTGTTTATTTTAATAAAAAAATTTTTTCTTAAATGCTAACAACGATTATAAAAAAAAGAATGTCAAAATTTTTTTAAAAAAAAAAAATTTAAAATACCAACAAAAAAAAAAAATAAAAATTTTTAAAAATAAATCTAAAAAAAAAATTTTCCCCTTAATTTTTGACCATTTTAAAGGGCGTTTTTTAAAAAATTCTTTTAATTTTTCTAAAGGGTTTTTAAAAACCCTTTATTTAAAGCAAAATTTTTTTTTTTGTAAGAAAATTTTAAAGAAATTTAAAAGGGCCAAAAAAAAAAAAAAACCCATTTAATTAATTTTTTTTTCTTAAATATTTGCCCCCCAAAAATCAACAATACCTTGGACTTTTAACAGTTTTTAATTGGGAGGTTAAAAAATTTTTGGGGTTAATCTTTTTTTTTAAAACCCGGAAAAATTTGGGGGCAAGATTTTCATATTAACTTTTAAAAATTTTTTTACTTAAAAATTTTTAATGGAAATTTTTTGGAAATTGGGGGGAAAAATCCAAAAAGTAGGTTAAAACCCAAAATATTTAAAAAACCCCAAAAGCCCTATTTTGTTTTTTTTAAAAAATTTTTTAATTTTTTAATTTAAAATTTCTATTAATTATTTATTTTTAAATAAAAACATACACAAAAATTTTTATTTGGATTGGGTCAATAAAACCCCAAAACAAGTTTTAAAATTTTTATAATTTTGTTTCTTAAAATTTTTATGTGCATTTTATTTTATAAAACTTCCTTTAATTTAATTTAAAAACTTTTTTTTTTTTTTTTGTAATTTCTTTTGAAAATAAAAAAAAAATAACTAAAAAATTTTAGGGGGAATTTTTTAAAAAAAATTTTTAAAAAAAAAATTTTAATAAAATTTTAAATTTAAAACTTTTCCCAAGGGTTTGGTCCAATTTTTTTTGGGGAAAATTAAAAATTTTTAAAATTTTTCTTCCGTAATCTAGGCAAAAAATTTATTTTCTTTTAAAACTTTGACTTTTTGGTTTAAAAGGGCCCCAATGCAAATAACAAGCATTTTTCGGCATTAAAAAATAAATCGTTTAATAAAAGTTTAAAAGGGAAAAAACCCCAAAAAAAAAAAATTGGGTTTTTGGGGTTAATTTTCCCTTTTTGGTTTTAAACCTCTTTTTTTTTTTAAAAAAATTAAATTAAAAAAAAATAAATTAAATAAAATTTAAATTCATCTTGGTTATTTTCCTTTTTTTTTAAAAAATTGTTAAATTTTTTACTTTAAATTAAAAAAATTAATTTAAAAAAATGGAAAAACCCAAAAGACCCCTCTAAAAACTTTTAACAAAAAAAATTCCCAAAAAACCCAATTTTTTTTTTTTTTCAAAACATGTAACATTTTTTTTAAAAAGGGAAAATAGAAAAAGTGAAAAAGCTTTTTAAAAAATTCTTTTAATATTCAAAAAAAATTTAAAAAAATTCCCTTTTGAAAAGGGCTAAAAAAAAGGTGTTTTTGAAAAACCATTTTTTTTTAGAATGGAAAAAATTTTGGGAAAAAAAAGTATTAAAAATTTTTTTAATTTTTTCATCAATTAATTAAGCCGAAAAACATTTTTTCCTAAAATTTTTTACATAAAAAAAATTTGGGGGTTTCCCCCAAAAGAAAATGTAGAAATTTTAAATTTTAAAAAAAAACTAAAAAAATAAAAATTTTTTTTAAAAAAAATTTTTTTAGTGGAATTTTAAGGGAAAAAAATTTTTTTTAAATTATTGAACTCCCCAATTTTTTTCCTAATTAGACATTCATCACCCCCTTTTTTTAAACCCCCCCCGCAATCAAAACCCCTTTAAAAAACGTCATTTTTTTTCCCTGTTAGTCTCCCTTTTTCGGTGGTTTTAAAAACAAAAAGAGGAATTTTCTCCGCCCCAAAAAAAAAAGGGTTTAAAAAAATTTAAACTTTTAGTTGAAAAAATTTGTGGAGGGTTCAACTGGGGTTAATTCTGATTTTTGGAGCATTTTTAAAAACAAAGTTTCCCTTTTTAAAATCGCCAAATAGATGACGTAATAAAGTGATTTTTTTTTTAAAAAGGGGTTTGGATTACGACATTAATAAAATGTACCTAATTTTTACCAATAGTTAAAGGTTTGTGAAAAACGTTCAAATGTTAAAAATTTTTATCAATACAGGCGTAAAAAGGCGGGTTTTTGGGTTAATTTACAACCTTTCGGATGTATTAAAAAAATTTTCTTGGTGATCTCTAAAATTTATATTAAAATTGGGAAAATACCTTGTGGTAACTTTATTTTATTGGAGCTCTTTCCCCCCAATATTTTTGAAGAAAAAACTTATACGGCAAAAGGGAGAACTTGTAATATTCTTTTCTCGTTTTTTTTTTTCCCATCCGGAGGATGTCCCTTTTTTTTGGGCATCTATTTTTTGTTGTCATAAAAAAGACCGTCATTTTTTTGGGAAATTATGAATTACCTACTACACAATGTATCTTTCCGGTAAGATCCAAACATTAACATTCATTTTAACTTTAAAATTTTTGGAATTTTCATGTAATAATAAAAACCCCAAAAAAAAATTTTTTTTAAAGCCTTTTGGTTTTTCAATCCGTCTAAACAGTCAAACTCTATTTATATACCAAACTAACCCAAAACCCCTTTTTGTACTTTACCATTTTCATTTTTTATCTAAAGGAAAACTTTGCTTTAAAAAACCAATTTAAAAAAACCTTATTTCAAATTACAAACACTTGTTTTTTGGGGGTTTTTGTACCCACAGCGTTGGGGAAAAAGGGTTTTTTTTTTTAAATTACTTTAAAGTTTTCGTTCCCAAAAAGTTTACTAACCGCTCCCACTCAGCTTTTTAGCGGTTGTCCCAGAATCTATTTAGAGAGACAACTAAAGCAAGTTTGTTTCTTTTTAAAAGTTGACAGATATGTTAAAAGGCCCATACCAAACACATCTTTTTGTCACGAAAATCCACTTTACCCTTAAACTGCCCCCTCTTGAAACTTGACGGCTATCTTAATAAGAAAACGATTCGTATTAAATATTACCACAATACAAATACCAGCGCTTTCAGGCCTTTTCCCTGAAAATCATAAGGATACCCTATTAGGTGCTATTTTTTATGCTGAAGGTGGTGCAGGTGGTTTTTAAATTATTTATCATCTTAATTTAGATTTTAATGGTAAACAAACATTTTAATACTAAATTTATGGTAGTATTTATATTTTATATATAAAAAAATTACAGCATAATCAGTAAATAAAATAAAGTATTTTAAAATTTTAATATTCACTATGTATTTTATGTATGGTAAAAAACCTAATATTAACTCTTTAAAAATAAATATTTAATGTTTTTATGACAAACCCAATTTATGTTTAAATTTTTAATAAATTTTAATTTAATGAAAATTGGAATAATATTTTAATAAATCTGGGTATTATGTTGTAATAGGTTCTTTACCTTTTAAATTTTGGGTATAGTTTAATAAAAATTTGTTTTTATTTGTTTACATTTTTAGTGTGTTTATATTATTTCTTTTATATTGTTATAAACGAAATAACGCATTATTTAAATTTTAAGGTAATTTTTAAATCCAGTTAAAAAAATAATGTACTTTAAAAGTTTTAAATCTAATATATATTAGGTTTGTAAATAATACATTATTTTTAAAAAAATAAATGTTTTTATTATGAAAAACTTTTTATTTTTTTTTACAAAAATTGAAATGTTGTTTAAATTTTAAAAGGTTAAATAAAAAAGTTAAGCTACTTAAAGTAATTTATACACTCAACTTCACAAAAAAAAACGGCCACAGCAAGCTGACTTAAATTGAAAGCTGGCTTTCTCTCCATCTTGTTTAATTTTAATAAACTTTTTTTTTTAATCATAGTTTAATTCCTTAGTGACGATGTTATGTTAGAGATTTTTATGCAAAGTTTACTTAAAGTAAATAAAAAAAGTGATAAAGCGGCGACGAAAAAAAAAACAAAATGTTTTTAAAAAATTACTACAGTGTGATTAAGGTGGGCAAGAGCTGCTCTAGCTGATGCTTTCCACAGGTGTTACAAATTTGTAAACAAAACTTTGTCTTATTTTTTACTTCCTTTATGTTTTGATTATATTTTAAATAAAAATTTCTAACAATGCAATATTACTGATTAATAACGCCCAATTGAAAAAAAAAGATCATTAAAAAAAAGTTAGCTATTAGCGAGAAAGTCAAAATTGCGGCCAGTATCTGGTGGTGGGTTTTTTGTGTAGGTTAGTGTATAATTATTTGTGAACATTAAAATGGCAAATTCTCAAACAGAAAAATATTGTTTACTTGTTTAGCAATAGTCTCTTTAAAAATGCACCAAAACGTCGCGGTAACAAAAGGCAAAGCTCCAATATACTACCATTTTAAAGTTTAATATATCTATGCAGAATAAAATTATATGAATAATCAATTTTATTTGCAGTAGAGATGTTTAATGGCACCAACCTACACTTCTGGAGATTAGACAGAAGACAAATGGGTGCTTACCTCTGCATTGCCAGTAACGATGTACCACCAGCAGTTAGCAAAAGAATCGCTTTAAATGTAAATTGTAAGTGTAGTCGGATTATACATTATATAAACTTAAATTTTATGCTTATATTTTTTTACAATCGTAATAAAATATTTTCTTTAACTTCTTCGAAATAAATATAAATAATTAAAAAAATAAAAATAATTAGCATTAAAAACAATATATAGTGTAATATAGAATTCTTGAAAACCGTCTAATATAGTAATAATAAAGTTTAACGGGAAAAAACCTAATAGATATTTTTTAATTATTTATGTATAAAAGAATTTATTAGAAAAACAGTATATTATACAGTGACCTCTCAAAAGTTGGCCACCTATAGAAAAATGAGTTCTCTAACTATAAAGTGACCAACCAATTCTATAATGTGTAATTTTGTATGTTCTTTCACATTTAAAACAAGAAAATTTTAAAAATTTAGATTCCGCGAGTACTTTAAGTGTGTAAACCTACTTTAAGATTTTAAAATTAAAATGTAGTAAACCATAACAGAGAAGACCGATTTCATTATAAATGCTCAACAATAATAGTTTTGTGACAATACTATAATATTAGAATGGTTCTAATTTTAAAAATTTAAACCTAAATAAATAATATAAAAAATGGTAATGTTCGATTATTTTAATAAAGAAAAAAAAGTTCTACAATGATCTGCAGCATTTAGATTTAAAAATGACAATATAGCTCTTAGAAAAAAGATTTACACACTTAGAGTACCTGCGGAATCTTAATTTTATCATTTTTTTGTTTTAAATGTACAAAACATAAAAACAATATAAATTATCCAATCGGTTGGTCACTTTATAGTTAGTAAATTTAATATAAAGCAGAAAGTTAAGATTTGTTATTCAATTTAAAAAAGCCCTACTAATTTTATAAAAAAAATAATTTAAATTAAATTTTTGACAGTTTTTTAAATTACTTTTTTAATTTCATTCCAACTAACCTCACTTTTTATTTTTAATATTATTTTTCCAACCAGCACCTATAAGATATCAAAATATCAATATTGATTTTTGGTTACTGTATAAGGAGAACCTATTGGTAAAAAAAGTTTTTTCATAATTTCAAGAATAAAAAAATTCCTTTTGTGTTCATTTTTTTGATGGTGACTGTATTATGCAGCTACATTTAAAAAAAATGTATATTATGCCACCCTTTAACCATACTTTATTTTTTTTTATGTTTCAACTTAATCACTTAATTATAATTCTAGTTGCCCCCATGATAAAAGTGCCAAACCAGTTGTTAGGGGCCCCACTTAACACCGATGTGCAGCTGGAATGTTACGTAGAAGCATTTCCCAATACAATAAATTATTGGATTAAAAATAGAGGGGAAATGTTACTAAATGGGTAAGTAGAAAATGATTGTTTCTTATTATTATTTTGCAAAAAAAGTTAAAAAATAGCAATTTTAAGGTAATTATTTAACCAAAAATAGCAAGGTAGTAAATAATTTTTTAAGTCCACTTTTTATTTATTTAACGATGACCTTTCTATTCTTCAGCTTCTAAAAATATAAAGTTTCTAAATTTAAAAATTATGCCACTATTTCTCTTATAAAATATATCGTATTTAAAATATAACCTTAAAAAAATTAATTCAAAAATAAGTAATGCGTTTATATACTAAATGGCAAATAATACGTCTTTTTGTATTCAGGTTTTGATTTTTTACACAATTTTATTTCTTATATTATTACTTCGTTACTTTCTTGAGCCAATACTAAATATCTTTTTTTTGACATTATTATGTGCTTTTGACTAAACTGTTGCAAAAGTTGCAAAATGCACCTTTACAGTGTATGAAAAATTATATTTTAATGGACATTAAAATAAACAATAAATTTCCTGGATATGAAAGAATACACGTTCCTACTACTTTTTAAATGTTTCGAATTAAATAAATTTAGCCACTTATAAATAGTAGAGTTATTCATATTCAATGGCGCCCTGTATTAATACGCTTCCTTATATAAAAAGACATGCCTGTTCTTACCTTTCCAAAAATTTTGCACTTTCAACACTTGTTGCTACCCCTGTATCCAATATATCAAGGCAAAGGTCGAAAACAAACGTATAAACATTATATATATATATATATATATATATATATATATATATATATATATATATATATATATATATATATATATATATATATATATATATATATATATATATATATAAAATTATATATATATATATATATATATATATATATATATATATATATATATATATATATATATATATATATATATATATATATTTTATATATATATATATATATATATATATATATATATATAAAATATATATATATATATATATATTATATATCATATATATATATATTATATATATATATATTCAAATAGAATAAAATATTGCAAATTAATAAAGTTTCCACTAACAATTTTTTAAATTGCAAATTTAAAACCCCGAAAACGATATAAGGAAAAAATACTGAGGGTTGCAGCTTTAAATGTTGAGTAGCAAATAATTCTAAATATTGTCGTACAAAAGCCTTGGAGAACATAATTACCCTAAATTGCGTGTGTCTATGTTAATCCTAAATTTCTAAAATAAAATATATTTTTAAAAACCTGAATGTTTTCCGATTTAAAAGTTAAGTGGTTTAAGACAGGTTTAGAACAATTTTTTTTGTATTTTTATCCACGGTCTGTTTGTATTTTTGCAATATTAAAGAAACACCCTGTTAAAAATTTAAAAAGTGGTATAGCAAAAAATAAATGTAACATATGGTCAAAAAATAAAAACTCCTTTTATCATTGTACCTTTTGTAACTTAACCAGGATTATTATATTTATACCAACTAACTTTCTACCTCTGTTTGCCATACATAATTATTAAAGGAAAATAATCACATAAGTGTACTCGACTCGAGAATAATTATTCGCAAGATAAATAGTTGTAAACTGTAAGAGAGGATATAACTTTAGCCCGGGTAATCCTTCAATATTGTTAAATAATACACGTTTATTTAACCTGGGATAGGGTGCAAATAACTTTGAAATTATTTGCTCTTAGTGTAAGCGAGTAAGCTACTTTAGAATAATTGTATATTAAAGGATTCCGGTTAACTGAAATTAACATTTCCGTTATGTTATTTAATTTTACTTTTTATAATAAAACTTAGCAAAAATTACTGCTTCGATTTTTTGCTTACCGCACAATAGTCCGTACATTGTTAAACTGAAAAGAAAATTTTAAGACCGCGATGTCAAGTCTGATATTTTGAGTGAAGTCATGAGTATCGGAACAAAGCAGGTGATCATATATATACATACCCTATATAATCGCACAGTAACCTTATGTAACTGTAATGAATTTCTGCAAGAAGAAATTACTCATTAACTAGGGATCTTAAGCAGAATGGTTACAATAAAAGACTTATTTAAGGAAACACTAAAACAAGACAAAAGACTCAAACTTAAACACTTCACTAAACGAAACATATGTGAAAGTTTTGTATATTACCGGAACTTCAGAAAAGATCCGCAAACACTCAAATCCCAAACCACTCTAAGAAGTATTCTTACTTAGAGAAGACTGGACAATGTTTTCCAAAAAAAAACAGTATCCACCCATTTTCCTGTTAGTGATGTAAATTATTTATTAGGGAAACAAAAGGCCCATAAAATTTTGGTTAAAGAACGCAAAAACATATGGAAGGGGTGAAACAGCAACCCAAAACACCATATACAATGGTCTGAAAGAAGAATTATTTATAAAGAAACCAACTGAAAGAAAGAAATTTTTAAAAGTTGCAATAATTCGAAACAACCAGAATCTGTTTAGTAAGCACAGTTATGATATCCCGAATATCAGGCTCCCGTTTTAAACAGGAAAAAAGCAATCATGCTTCGGTAAACAACGAGTAGATATAGGTTGTAGCAATAAGAGAAGTTTTTAGTTATTACTGGAAAACGATTAAAGATACATACTAAAACAAACGTTATGGTATACTTACTAACTAATAAAGACAATGAAAGTTCAAGTTTGCTTTTGTTCACGACATTCTTCAGATGCCCCAAAGAAACAAATCTAGCAGTGTGAGGTCAGATGACTTTGACGACCATTCGAAAGCTCCACGTTTTTCTATCCATATTTTAAGAAATCATTGGTCGAGATATTTTTTCACATTAACCGCATAATGTGGCGGGACACCATCTTGTTGATACCAAGTATTTTTGTTAAGCATTTAAGGACTATTTTAATTAGAAAATAAATTCCTTAATGTAGGTGTAAAATAGGTATGTAGGAATTAAAGATATCTAATCCCATTTAAAGTTTCTTCGACCAAGTAGGTCCCAATAATACAATCTTGAACATTAATTTTCTTTGGATTTTGGTTATGGCTTTCTCCATCCACCTAAAATTTTCTTTGGACCAGTATTTCCAGTTTTTGCGGTTTACCTCTTCAGTTAAAGTTATTGTAGCTTTATTTAAAAAAATAATACGTTTTACTAGTAATGAATGCCACATATCCATCAATGTTCGGCAATACTGCCGGTCTGGATCGTGTTCAGATAACTCCCGTCCTAAACACATTTTAAATGGGTGCCACTTGTTAGTTTTAGCATTTTGTGTAGACAGATGTAGGAAACATAATTAAACAACAAAAATAAACTGTTGTTTTCTTACTGGTACCTGGGATTTGCTTTAAAAAAAGTAAAAAAAAATGATCAAACAGAATTTATCAATCACATAGGTTTCTATCAGAAACAAAAGGTTTTTCAGTTCACAAATTTAATTAAATGGTGGGCTGTTACTGTGTTACTTATCTTTTTTTATTATTTTAGTTGAAAAAAGTCGAATTTGTCAAGCATTATAAGTTAGTAATAATTGACCGCCATAAGTGTTATAGATTGACGGTCATAAGTGTAAAATATTTTTAAAATTAGGGTAACGTCCAAAGTCCAAATTAAAAAATATATATTTACAGGGTGTGCTATTAAAAAACAGTGGATCACCCTGTATATACATTCATTTTATGTCAAAAAATGCGTATTTGAAAATAAAAAGCAATGTGTTAAAGCTATTTTTGCAGAACAAAATATGTTAAATTTAATTGAATTTATCAGTTACTTTACGAACACAGTATGCAGTATACATGTATGACAATAATACGTTTTTTCTTTTAAGGACAATTAAAATTATTTTTAATATATCCTTTGTTAATGATCAAAACAAAAAAATGACATGTTACTCATAGGCGTAGGTCAAAATATTGAAATTAGATTTAGAAAGAGAAGTATTTAGCAAAGGTTTTAAATCAACATATTATTGTTTCAAATTATGATTCCTCTTTGATGTCAGTTTTTAGAACTCATTTTTAGAATAGATTAATGATAAATGTAAATCTCAAGGAATTTCATAAAAAAACAAGTCGAACCTAAATAACTTAACATTTAAAGATATTTTTATAGACTATTTTCTTCATTATTTATATCTGCAATAATATACATAAAACCATATGCATTTATGAAATATTTAAGGATATAAAAAATGTGCTACTTGACTGGGATTATAACCAACAACCCGTCCTTTATTATTTAATACCTAATTTTGAAAAATTAATCACTCACTTTAAACTGAGCTTTCGTAAGAAGCGTTTTAAACGAGGAAAAAATAATGCATTTAAACTATATATACCATTACCATTTATTACTATGTTAGGGTTAATACATGCCTTACATGATTTATATTCTGAATAAAACAAATATAAATTCTCCTTTAAAGACCACGTTAAGGGACTAACGTACATAAATAGCCATATTTAAATTTTATGTGGGAGGTTTAGGCGTCAGTAAATCTTGTGACAGCTTTAGGGCCTCTATTACGCTTAAAAATTTATGTTCGGAATACAGCTTGTATACAAAGAAGGGATAATTTCATTCTAGTCCCGATACGCCACAAAGATATTATAAAATATGATAATAAATATTAGTAACCCAAAAACGTATAATTTTCCTATATGTTACATTTTTGACTCTCAAATTTGTTGAATTTGTTTGAAAAGCCTGTTTACGGAATGTGTGAAGCAGAATTGGGACTAGCAGAGTAAAAAGCGCTGCGGCGGATTTTTCGGAACTAACAGTAGCTTTTTTCGGGTTTCGTTTTACGAACGATTCTTGAACTATCCGAGAACTGCCCAGAACTGTATGCGCGGTAGCTCAATACTTTTCCAGGATTATCAGACATTTGAAAAACTCGAACGCAATCAATAATCCACCGATACGGACGGTTCTAGAACTGTCCCAATGTAGTCCTAGAAAAACGCGAACTCAGAATTAAAAAGTCCGAGAACAGTTCTTTAAAACCCGAACAGGTAATTTTGAACTGCGCAAGCGCCGGACGGTTCTAGAACAGTAATTTACCGAACCCGAAAACAGCTAGTAATGGCGTACGTCGCACCACCATCGTCACTGAGTCCAATGCCGCTAACGGGAAAACCCGAGTTTTTGAAGGCGGATTAATCGTTTTAAAAATGTTAACAGTGGCCTTGGACAACATTTTTACATGCGCCAAGTCTTCGCCTTCCTTGAGTAATGTTGTTGAAGTCCAGAAAGTGATAAATTCCGGATTAATCATCACTTGCGGAGTGACAGCTCGAATCCCGAAAACAGTGAGCATATACGGGATATAGTCCAATCATTATAGAAAAAAAAGTCATTTTTGATTTTTTTAAAAAGATATCTGATTGCGAAGGATTCCAGAAAAACCCCAGATTACTAAAATCAAAAATCCAAAAAATAAACAATAATTTTTAAAAAAAGGCCCTTTTTTTAAAATTTTTCCGGGAAATACTACATTTTAAATTTTAAAAATACGGGAAAATATGATTTTTTGAAAACCCACGGAATTTTTTTTCCCGGATCCCTTTTGGTGCGCTTATCCAAAAATCCATCCATGGAAACTGTTCATAACAACGATTTATTTATTAATGACTTTTTATTTTCTGTCAGTGAAATTTATGCCATTTTCAAAAATGAATTCAAATTTGGAAGGTAATCCGGATTTTCCCCGATATTATATTACAACAAACGGCAGAAGTGAGTGCAGTTTTTTCCCCCAATAAAATCCAGGTTGAGATATAAACATGAATATCACTTTTTTCCCGAATGGGGGCCCTTAGAAAAGAATAAAAATTTGGGAAGTGACGATATTATTTTACTTTTATTTTTTCTAAAAAATAAATCGGGGTGAAGTCATCCACCTTATGGAGTCGATTCTCCATCTTAAAGAGTTGTTTGGAAAATAAAAGAAAATACTCAAAAAACCAAAATTTTCAAAAACTATTGCTTTTTTAAAACGACAAGCTGTAGAATATGTACCAAAGAAATAAAAGGGTTTCTTACATCAGAACTAGAAAACCAAAATTTTTTTTAATGTGAAGCTTCAGAGGGAAAAATTTAATCTACTAGAAAAAGTAATTCCAGTGTTTGGCATCTTCGGCGCATGCCGCAGAGATGATTTTACTTTTGAGTTTGGTTTGAAAAAAGGAAAAGGGCGTTTCCTTGTCGGGGTTCTTACGAGATGGAAAAACTCACAGGTCAAGAAGTTTTCCCCCTTTTTTACCAATAAAAATTTAAAAATTCAAACCCTGTACACTTTACCGTAAATACGCAGATCTCCGCCAAAAAATATGGAGAGTAGAAGTTATTTGTTGAATACCGAAACCAAAGATGTTTCCAAATTTTGGGGTGCCCTACTATCATGGTACCCCAAAACTTGTTGCAAACTTTTTAAAAACTAAAAAATAAAGAAGAAATATCCCGGGACATGGGTAAGGCTTCTTCGGTACCATTTTGGGTAAAAAAGGGTGATTTGCTCACTTTGAAAAGACAGGAGGAGGCCCCTTTCTTCCAATGTAGCAGAAGAATATATAGGGGGAGTCCATACAAAAAAAAATTGAAGTATCCCAAAAATTGTTTTTTTAAATTTTAAAAACTCAAAAACCCAACATAAATCAAGAAAACCCAAAAAAATTTTTCCCACGAAAAACCCCGTTTTCAAAAATTTTAAAACCCAAAAAAAAGAATAAAAAGGGATTGAGTTTTAAAAATTAAAGGGAATTGACAAAAATTTAAAACTTTTTCCCCCATAAGGTTCTTAAAATTAAATTTTTCTTAGATTTAATTAGTTTTGAAATTTTTTTTGTTAATTTTTTTTATTTTTTTAAAAAATAAAAAAATAAAATTTCCGCAATTTTCTTAAATCATTTTTTGCATGTTTTTTTTTTTTATGTAGTTTTTAGGGACCTAAGTATAATAAAAAAATTGTTCATTTTCACGTTTTGAAAAGGGTTTTTTCCCTTCTTGCATGATTTTTCCGGTTCGGCTGCACCTCACACAAAAAATTTGTCACTGCCACACGGAAAAAACGTTATTTCCAAAAAAGGGAATTAAAAAATACTATTTGTTCATTTTTTTTTTTAAAATAAAGAAAAAATACTGGGTATATCATTTAATTTAAAAAAAGACCGTTTTTAAAATATTTAAAAATCTCAAAAAAAAGGTTTTTTAAAAAAACCCGATTGACCATTTTTTTCTGCAAAAGCCGGAAAAAAGCTTAAAACAGATCTTTTTTCAAAAAATCGAAAATCCGTTAATTTTCAATAATAAAAGCCAATTTTTGGAAAAAATGATAGCTAATATTATATACTTTGAGGTGCCAAAAGATGAACATTGTTGCATTATTAGTTTTTATTCAATTGCACTATAAACAAATAAGGCCCTTATCTTGCAAGTGCCGTTAATATTAGACAAATGGTCCGATTTGAATTTTTAAACGGCTTTTTAAAGTTGAGATTAAAAGCTACAAATTGTATATTTCACATTTTCATATAAGTTTGGAGAACATTGTTAAAAATGCTTGTGGTTGTGGAAATTTTCGCGCAATATAAGACCATAGCCCAAGTATCCTAAACAACGTTTCGATTTTAACCGTCATCGCCATCATCGGGGATCCGAGTGACAGGTGACATTTGACAGGTGGCATTTGCGTAAGACCCTAGGATCTCATACACGTATGCAGGTTCTAAGTCACGTGGTTTCCTAGAGATGAGGGATGACAGGCGACAGACGACTTGCGTAAGACCCTAAAGATAGATCTCATCCAAAATAAGCAAAATTTTAAGTCACGTGTTTTCCCCGAAATAAACAAGGGACAGGTGACATTTGAAAGGTGAAGACGCCAATTTTTTTAAAGCATGCCAAAAACCCTAAGATATATCTCATCCACGAAGCCCTTTTTCCCCACCCAAAAAGCGAAGCCCCCAATGATCAATTTAATATAGGGGGTTTCCGTCCTAATCGCTAATTGGGGAATTTCACAATATTTAAACAGCCATATCGCCGTTATGGCTAAAGATGGCGCCATGCGGTTTTCGCCATTCGATAGGTAAGGGCATTACACTAATTTTAAAAAAATTTTAAAACGCACGCCTTAGACCAGAATTTTTGCGTTTGCGCAAATTTAAAAGTTAGGTCTTAAAACACAAGTATCCTACATAACGGCCATTTTTTAAACCCCGTGGTTTTTGACATATGACAGGTGAAGATGAATTTTACATTTGAAGGGGATTTTTGAATTTGACAGATAGTATTGGCCACGTCCTAAATAATGCGTCACATAAGATTCCTAAAATTACATGACGTCAGATTTTTTAAAAAATAAGTTAAAGGGGGGTTTTGGGCGAAAAAACATATTTTCCCCCCATTTGGGGGGTTGAATCCCTGGGGGGAATTTTTTTTTTTTATTTTTTTATTAGCCCTTCAGGCGTTATAAACCCCCAACTTTTTTACCAATTTAAAATTTAATACATTAAAAAAGACCTTATTACTATTTTTTTTTCCTTTATTTTATTTTTGCCCACGGTGCTGGGAATACCGGAAAACCCCAACATTCATTTCACCGTTTTTTTAATTTCCCCCCAAGCTCAGTGGTAGAGCTCTGACTTTGAACCCCCGGGGACAACGGTTAAAATCCTGGGGGCGTTTTTTTAATTTACTTAATTCCAAATTCTCTTCTACTAAACATTTATTTAAATTTTAATAATTAATATTCCGGGGTGGCTCAGTGATAGAGCTGGGGGTTTTCAAGCACTGGACGGCTGTTCGTATCCTGGGGAATATTTATTTTTTAAAAAAAATTCGATGCCCAAAACACCTAATTGATGATGGGGTTCCCGGGGTTATGGATTCTGGGATTACCGATGACGTGATGACTGGTGACGTATAACGGGCCCCCATATTTTAACGTTATTTTTAAAAACGTTAAGAGCCGGGGAAGTAAAATAAAATGACCTGAAAATTCTCCCGATTTTTTTTTGGGGAAAAAAGATGTTTTTTGGCCGGAAAACACATAGGGGTTTCTTCTATTGTATAATATGGTCTGCTTAGGGGAAAGGTGGTTTTCTCTGAGTTTCCCCGGTATTCTCTTTCTACTAGTTTCAAAAGGTTTGATTTAAAAAAGTAAAAAGAAAAAGGGGTTTTAAAAAAATATTTTTCTAAGCTTATAAAATAGCAATATAACAGCTTTATTACTTAAAATCTAAGGATATATTAGAATTACTATAATAATAAAGTTGTTTTGTTAGGGGGGGAGTAAATTTAACTTTTTTTTTTTCCCCCCAAAACCCCTTTAATATTAATTTATTAAAATCCATTTTTTATATATATATATATATATATATATATAATATATATATATATATATATATATATATATATATATATATATATATATATATATATATATATATATATAAAATATATAATATTTATATATATAAAAAAAATAAAAAATATATATATATATATATATATATATATATATATATATATATATATTATATATATATATATATATATATATATATGTATTGTTACCAAATATTTGAAATTTTACAAAATTTTTTAAGGAGCAAGTTTTAAAAAGAGAAGATCGAAGGGGCAAAAGTGTTTAGGGTCATTTAAAAGTCTTTTTAAAACCCAGGACATGGGATTACAATTGGTATCAAAAATTCACGGGGAAAGAGCGAAGGAACATTAAGATTTGGGGTAAGTATTTTATTTATTAGGATTGGGGATAAGAAAAAAAAAACTACCATATGCAAATCAATAAATTTTGGGTTTAAACCCCAAAAAAAATAAAATTTTAAATTTTTTTTGACCAACGGTGGGATTTGGGGGACACTAAAGAGCTTTTGTAAATTTGGTAGTTTCCCCTTTTTTAAAAAAAATATTATGTTAAAGGCCCTTTAAAACCCCATTGCTTTGGGGATGAATATTTTAATATTGAGGTTCCCCCGATAGTGTTGGAAAAAAAAATATTTCTAAAAAAAAATCCCCACTTAAAAAAAAAACCAGAGGGTTTTATGACTTTTTTTTTTAACTATTAAATATTTTATTTTTATTTTTTTAAAATAGTTTTTTGGGGTTAAAAAACCCCAAAAAAAAAAAAACCCAAAATTTTTTTTTAAGTTTATATATATTTTTTATATATATTGTTCCGGGGCCCCGTTTTCAGGGTCCTGGTTTTACCCCTTTTTTTTGGATATCGGTTTACAAACTTTTTTTGGTAACATTTTTAATTAACAAATAATGAAAACCCGTTAACCTTAACGTCTGTCAATTTTTTCCGAAAAACAAAAGGGCCCGGGGTTTTCCTTTGGGTTTTTTTGAAGTGGAAAAATAAAAATCGGGGAAAAATCTAGAATTACGGGGAAAGGGTTTTTTACTACAGGAGGGGAAGGGAAAAGCATGTCTCCAGCCCCCTCGGGGTAACCCAAACCGTCAAAAAAAAGGGAAAAAAAAATAATTTTTTTTAAAAAATTTATTTAAAAAAAATAATTCATATTTTTAAAACTAAACCCCAACCAAAAATCTGTAACATTGCCCCCCCCCAAAATTTTTGATCGTCTGATAAAAAATTTTTTTTTCGATCTTGATAGCGACACACCCCCTTTCCCGAGGGGGAACCCCCGCCTGGGGGCCCCTTCCCAAAATTTGGGACACCAGATCTTTTTGGGGGGTTCGTTTATACCCCCCCCATGACTTCCTTTTTTGGGGAACGCCCCTTGGTTCTTTTGGATTGTATAAAAAACCTTTTAAAATAAACCCCTTATGATTTTTTTTGGGGCCCCCAAACGGTCACTTTCTTTTGTAGCTTTTTAAAACCCTTCGTGTATTTCTTGCAGTTGTTTACTGAGTTGACTTACATAATTTCCCCCCGTTGGCAGAAGGTCGTCCAGTAAGTAAACCAACTGGGGGTTTAACCCCCCCAAAAAATGACTTTTGATTGCTTGGGTTTTTGAGTGGGAAAGGGGCTGAAAAAAGGGCAGGTGTCCCAATTACTTTGTTGGTCATTTTAATTTTCAGGTAGTTAAAAAAAAGTTTTTAAAAATTTTCTAAAAATTTTGACTGCGGTAAGGGGGTATTCGGTTTTTATGGATCCCAGGAGATTAGAGGTCAAAAAAAAGACGCCCCAAAGCCCCTACGTTTTTTTTTTAAACTATATCGGCAAATCCATTGTTGAAATATACGTCGGAAAGGGTAGCTTTTTTTTTTGGGGTATTGCAAACTTCAGGCCATTTGGGGGAAGTAATCCATCGCCCCAAAATATAGCGTTCCCAAAATTTACTTGTTGAAATGGTCCCCCCATGTCTATGGCAATTCTTTCAAAAGGTGCCGTATTTTTTAAAATTTTTTTTATTTTCCCCATTTTTTCTGTTTGGTTTTCCTTGGCTGGAGGCGCAGCCTTACCCTTCTGCACCATTTTTGACATCGGCACGATTCCCCAGCCAGTAAACCCTTTTTCCGA
This sequence comes from Listronotus oregonensis, assembly GCA_019359885.1. NCBI lineage: Eukaryota > Metazoa > Arthropoda > Insecta > Coleoptera > Curculionidae > Listronotus > Listronotus oregonensis. The sequence continues at coordinate 4,141 of JAHBCN010004770.1, read as the reverse complement.
ACCTTTTCGGTTTCAAATTTAAAAGGCCACCGCCTATTCCATCGTGCAAGTTTTGGCAATATAATTTTTTGGGGGTGGTATTGTTGAAGGAAATTTTTCCCCTCAGAATTTCCCCAAAATCTTTTAAGGGGGAAATATTTCATTTTAAAGAGTTCCCATATGGCCCAGTCCCTTTTTAAACCCTGGAGTTTTAATTTTATTTTCTGATGGGGGTTTTTTTTAATTCCTTTTTTAAGTTTCACAAATCTCCAATTTTCAGGACCTTTTGTTTTTTTGAATTTTTTGGGTCCCCTTTTGGAGAGCATGAATGCGTGTTCTTCGGCGTGAAATTCATCGGGATCTTCTTGTTCTTCACGTCTACTAATGTTTCCCGGGGGTCTTTTGAAAAAAGGTCAATTTTAGGGTTTAAAACCTTTTTGATGTTAATTTTTTAAATCGTATTCTTGAACACGTTGAACCCAAAATGGTTTTTGACCTTCGGATTCTTGAACTGAACCCAAAACCATTTGGGGATGTTTTGGGCTTCTTAAAATTTTCCAATAAATACTTATAAAAATGTTCCAGATTTTTGACGAGGGGCCAGAAATTTTTTTTCTAGTAAACAAAAATTTTTGTTCAGGTTTCGAAAGAACTTTGCTGAAACCCCTTATCCTTTTTTTTTGGCCCCATTTTTGAATTTGAAAAAATTCCAAAATAAAGTATTTTGCCCCAGTGTCCACAAAAAATTTGTTGGTGGGGAAAAAGGACAACAGGGGAGGATTGAAAGGGTTTCCCCAGTTGTAAGAGGCTGTTAAAACCTTGGTCCTTTAAAAGTTTTTGGTTGTTTTTGGAAAGCCGATGAAGGGTTTTTGGCAATGGCAGCAAATCCGTAAAATTTTTCTATAGTAGGTGCAAACCCCCGGGGAAAATTTTTTTTTTTTGTTTTTTTGGGAGGCTGTTTTATAGTTTCTGTCTTTCTGGATCTGTTTTCATCCTTTTTTTAGAATTTTTTTGCCCCGGGGTTTAACTTTTTTCGGAAAAATGACATTTCTTTTTTGGCTAAGCCTTTTCTTTTGGGAGATCTTAGCTTCCCCAAAAAACCCTTCGAAATTTCCCCCGGGGTTTTTAAAAATTTTTCCAAGAATAATAATGGGGAAAAAGGTTACTGCTTTTTTCCAAAAGCCACGAAAATTAAACCCTTCGATCGTTCAAAATAAGGAAAGATGGGGCCCAAAAGGCATAACATTAAATGCCACAATGGGGTTCCGGCGAAAAGGAAATTTTTTTTAAAAGGGGAAAAATTATTTTAATAGCCACTTTTCAGGTCCAAAGTCGAAAAACCTTTTTAACCCGGGGGACAGAGGCCATTTTTTGGAATGGAAAACTGTCCTTCTTCGGGTCATTAAGTCTTTTTAAGTCAACACAAAAAGAACCTCTTTCTTAACCAGCCTCCAGACTACTGGGGGCGACCATGGACTCTGGGGGGTTCTATAATGTTTGGTTTTTTGTTTCTCCAATTAACTTTTCAACTTTGGCCCCTTTTTGGTAAAGGAATTCATCGGGGGGTTGCCTTTCCGGGCGCGGGGTCACCAGTTTTATTCGATGTTAACTTTTTGGTTTTTCCCAAACCTTTTCAGAGAGGGAGGGGAAAGTCTTTTTTTTTCTGAGAATGCCCCCCAATTAGTAACCTGCACTTGGGGCTAATAGGGTTTTTTAAAAAATTTTTCCCGGGGGAGCATCGGTAAATTTTTAAAGGAACTTCAGCAGGTGAAGTAAAGGATGGGGGAAATATCATATTAGCAGGTTGACAGGTACCAATTTTTTTCCCCTTTTTGGGTTTTTTAAAAGGGAATTTTTGGTTCAGCATTTTTACAAAACCGATTTCTTCTGGGTTTTTGTCAAATTTTGGGGGTAGAATTCCTTTGCTTAGTGGGCCCCTTTTTGTTGGTTCAACTAATAGGGTTTCCCCCCTTTTTCAAGTTTTTTACACCCTTCTTGGGGTTTTCTTTTTAATTTGGGGGAAAAGACATCTTCAATAACCCGAATGAATACTTTTTTTTTCCGAGGGGAAATTTTACAAACTTTCCCCTTTCTAGTTCGAGTATTGTTGTGGGGAAATAAATAAAACTTCCCCCGGGTTTCCCCAATGTCAAGACCAAATTTTAATTCCCATTATGTCGGGGAAAAACACAACGTATAAAAGTTGTTGTCCCCAAGGTTATTCTTGTTTCCCTTTTTCCCCTTTTTGGTATAACTTTCCATTGGCAGTTTTCCCCAAATATAATTTTTTTTGGGACAAAATTTTTCAAGGGACATTTTGGCCTTAAAATAGAGGGGAACCAGTATCTAGTAAATTTTTTCCCCCCCCATCATTTCCGGGGACTCCTTTTTGGGGCCGTTTTTAAAAAAGGGGGTACTTTTTATTATTGATGTTGATGGTTGGGCCCCTTTTCCAGTTTTTTCCCTTTAAAATTTTCTCCCTAATTGGGAGAAATTTTATCCGGCAATTTTTTGGGGAATTTTTTCCAAAACTTCCAGAAACAGATGAAGGGGATAGGAAGAATTTGGGGTGTTTTCAAGTCTGGCCATTTTTTAACCCCCTGTTATATCGGGGCCCCGTAAGCCTTCAAAAAACTACCTACTGCTAATTTTGTTAATTTCTTGGGGGAGGTGGATATGTCAGATTAATGGTTTTAAAGATATCCGTTTTTACCCTAAGGTTTTTATTGTATCTTTGTTTCGTCCTTGAAGCTGGTTTAAAATTCCCCCGAAGGGGCTTCACCTTATCTTTTTTTCCGAAATTTGGGGCAATGGTTTTTAGTCCATTGTTTTGCTTGGGGGGAAATTTTTTTAAACCCCCATTTTTCCCCCGAAGAGGGTATTTTGGGGTGTGCCTTTTCGGAAAAAAACCCAATTTTTTCATTGGCAGCAGCTTAAATTGTCAAATTTTTAACCCCCTTTGGATTTGCCATCAAAAGTTGGGGGTTTTCCCCTAATTTTTTTTGGGGGGACCACTTTCTGCGACGACGCCTGTATAGCTTTTGGGTTTTTAATTTGTCCTGTAAAGGTTGACTTCCTGTTGTATTTCCCCCGGCTTGCGAACATAATTTCCCAAAAATGTCTGTCCCCGTGTGCTGTATTTCTTCTATTTCCTTTTCTTTTTTTTGGGAAATTTTACCTCAAGTAAATTTGTTTTCATCTCACCCCGGTTTTGATAAAATTTCCCCTTTTTTGGTTTTCCGGATCTTTACCATTTTTTTCTTTCAGCTCTTTTTTTCATCTCTGCTTTTCTTTTAATGTTTTTTGGTTTTTCATTTGTTTTGTTTCTTCTTACTAACCGAATTTGGGCTTTCATTTTTTTTTCCCTTTTTTCCTTTATTTCCCCCCTTGATTGGTTTCCCTTTTCTTTTGGTTCTCTTCTTTTCCCCTTTTGGGCCCTTTTTTTTCTTTTCCCTTTTTTGACTTCTTTATTTCTGCTTTTAGGTTTTTTATGGGAACCCTTTTTTTCTTTTTTTTTGGTTTTTTCATGGAATTTTTGCTTCATTTCTTTTTTTTCTTCTAATCCTGGCCATTTCTTTTTTTAGGGGTTCTTTCATGGAATCTTGGTTGGGGTTCATTTTTTTAGGTCTTTTTTGGGGAATTTTTTGGTTTTGGCTTTATTTTTTTTTTGGGCTTCTTTTTTTTGAATCTTTTTTTTTAATTGTTTTTTTTTGTGCGCTAATTTCCCCCTTCTAATGCTTTTTTCCCCCCTGGGGGTCAACAGGCATTAGATTTTCTCCCCCCAAACCCCTTCGGGGTTTTTTGTTCCTTGTTGGGGTTTTGACACCAATTGTTACACCCCGGGAAAAAACGGATCCTGGTTTTTAACCCCTTTTTTTGGGGAAACCGGTTTAAAACGTTTCGGGGGAACCCCTTTAAGAAAGAAATAATGACAACTGTTTAACCTTTTTAATTTATCTGTCAACTTTTATCCCGTCAATTTAAAAATAAAAAGCGGGGATTTTCCTCGCGCTTTTTAAAGTGAAGGGAAAAAAGGAAAAACTGGAAAAACTAAAAATTGCTTTTAAAAACTTTTTTTCCCCGGGGAAAAAAAAAAAAAAAATGTTCCAGCCCGTCAAAAAAGGGAAAAATAAGGTAACCATTTTTAAATAAATTATTAACC
>JAHBCN010004769.1:60952-94513 GCA_019359885.1 Listronotus oregonensis | reverse complement strand
AAGTCAATTAGACAATCGACCCCAAAACCATTAAATTAACCCAATGGGGAAAAGTTTAAGTTTATTTGTTGTGTGAGTTGTTACGTAAATGTTTTACAGTGGATGTATCGCAAGAAAAATTCTATGCCGTTTACTGTTCCTATGGTGTGAAGAGAACCAACTAACCATGTAAGTGATTGCTACTTTTGCATCACTAAAACGGTAGAGATTTTAAAAAAGCATAGAGACAAAATAGAGTATCCAAATTTGCCTTCTGCGCTGAGACCAGTTTCCTCATTGCCAGAAACTACCGGTACCGATAGAGCCTTTAAACCTGGACAATGCGAACGAGTGGCTTAAACGAAAACATACCAGATTCCAACTTGTGGGGAATCCACTCGATGGAAGGGCCCCTGTTGGAGCTTTAATGTCTAGAAGATCCACACGGAACTATTCAACAAGTCATGTGATTTTATGCCTTCTAAACCACTTAGAATTTTAGCGAAAATTACGACAACGAACACGACAACTGTTATTAGCACGACATATTTTGGCACAGTCAATGAAAAGGGCTGCGCGCCCAGGCGCATGTCCGGCATACAGCGTTTCCACTTAATACCAACCGAAAATTAAAATTAAATCACGAAATTCAAACTAAAACCCCGAAAAACGTCTTGCATTAACAGGAAACAAAAAACCATCTATTTCTTTAGCCCATTCAGTGACAATAAAAGAAACCTATGACAACTTAGCAACCATATTAAATCGTGTTAAATATGAACAGTATCAGTGGGATATCTGTGGAGATTTAAAAGTCATAGGTATCTTGCTAGGACTACACGGGGGTTTTACAAAGTATTGCTATTTTTTGTGTCTATGTGACAGTAGGGCAACAAAAGAACACTACAGTTAAAACGTAGGGCCTCATAGAACTTCTTTTGAACCGGGTACTTCAAACAATAAATATGCCCTCCTTGTTAACCCAAAAAAAGGTGCCGCTACCGCCTCTCCATATTAAATTTGGACCAATGAAATACTTTGTGAAACCCATGGACAAAGAAGGTAGTTTTTTTTAGTACCCAAGAGAAATATTTCCTTAACTAAGTGATGCAAAATTAAAAGAAGGCATATTTATTCAACCTCAGATAAGGAAGCTCTTAGATGATGTCCGTTTTTAAGAACAATTAAATGAAAAGAAATTGGCAGCTTGGACGTGTTTTGTACGTGTGGTGAAAGGATTTCTGGGCAACAAGAAAGCTGAAGACTATAAAAGCCTCATAGATGAACTATTAAAAACCTATGAATTACTAGGGTGTCGCATTTCTCTAAAAATACATTTTTTTACACTCCCGTTAAAATTTTTCCGGGAAAATTTAGGTGTAGTAAGCGACGAACAAGGAGAAGGTTTCATCAGGACTTCAGGACGATGGAAACAAGATATTAGGGACGCTAGAACCCATCTATGTTAGGCGACTACTGTTGGTTTTTAAAAATGGATGATGCTACAGAACACAAAAGGAAAAATTGAACGTTTTTATCGCTGTATCATATCTTGTGCAATATATTTTTTATTCGCATAACAACCAATCCCCAGTAATGTTTTTGTATAGATTCCTCATGTTTTATATATATTTATATTAAATAAATATATTAGACTGTAAAAATATGTCGTCTTCTTCATTTTTGCCTTATAACAAAAAAACTGTACGTGTACAGTAATTAGCTTATCATTTTCGGATTTACGACTGTTACTTTACAAAAATTTAAATTTGTTGACTTGTGAGTTGATGATTATTTTATTTATAAAGAAAAGCAAGCTATTAACTACCTTTAAAAAAAATTGTACTTAGTGACATTTACCTTTAAAGCGACGATAGAAGGTGCGTCATTGTACGAACATGACATAATAAAAATAATTATTACAAATTTTAAAAATATGTATTTGTGACTGAAAATATAAAATAATTAAGAAAATTCGTATCCACTTCTAGCCAATCTGTTGATATTTTATCGTTACTATGACAACATAAAAAACTGTCGAAAAATTGTATTTAATATTTTTTGACATTTTAATGTTAAAATAATACAAATGAGTTTAAATTATTATATCAAACTATTTTCTAATACTCACTGCTAATTTTTTAGTGTTGGCAGGAGTTAAAGCGTGAGCTTCTTCTCCAATATCTAATTTTCTTTTCCAAAACGTGGCATGTAAGAATCTTATTAACAATTTTAAGTGCATTGACAATATGACAAGATCAACAATTAAAACTGATTTCTGACTTGTTATTATTCTTAGCTGACTGGAAGTTAATTTTAACCCGTGTATGATAAAAAATAAATAAATTTCGATAACAATATGTTAAATTATTTGTATGGATGTTCTTAATTTCAGAAAGAGTGCATATACTCTACGTGCTAAGTAGTTGGCGTAGTTTTTTTTTAGTATTTACTTGTTTAATTTCATCTTAAATTCAACTTTAAATAAAATAATATAAAATTAGGATATATAATTAGTATTTCATCTAATCACTTTTTATTTACACAAAGAACGTAAGTATTATTAAATGAATATATTAGATATATGCAAAATTTTATGAAATATAATGTTATTACTAATAAATAATACAAATAATTTATTGTTAATGATATTTCAGTGATTAAATAAATTTATATAAGATAGTATTCATTAAGATTCACGGTTGACCTTGCATTACAGTGAGTATGGCTAAACGCTGCGGGCTCTCTGCCCTCCATCTCAAAAACGATTGGGCGTATAAACAAAAAAATAAACAAAATTTGTCGCAAATTTTATGCTCTACAATTTTTTTAATAAATGTTAACAACACTGGAGCTGTAAAAACCGAGATAATCGCGAAAAACTAATTTTTGTGACCTTTGACCTTGAATAACTTAGGGCGCAGAAATGGGATTTTATGGGACTTTTGAGACAATTTTGGGAACACCAAAAGATATGTGTATACGAGTTTACAGCTTATTATGTCTTATTCCTAGGTTGACCCCTTCTTTTGCTTAAGTGACTGCACTAACTTTAATTTTTCCTATTTATTTCTTTTATTGCACGAGGGTATTAGAAACTTTTTTAATGCCATAGGGTATTATATATAGTATTTTTCACGATCTAAGAAACTGACCTGGCCCAAAAGTATTAGCCGTGACAGGGTCGTATTTATTTTGTTGTTGGCTAATAAAGTATTATTTAAAAACTTTATAAGACTTTTGGGTTATTCTTATTATTTGATAATGCAATTTATACCTGATGGTATATATGTAACATATAAATATAAAAGAAATCTTTATTTCTGAAATACTGTCAGTTATGAAGTTCTGCGGTGATAGTGTGTTTGAAGATGTCCAGTACAAAAGCCGTTTCAGGCAATAGCCGAAAATGTTTGCCTGTTGAAGCAAAAATCATTGTTAAACGTGGTTATTTAAGTTAGTAGAGCGAGGCCACAAAAAACATTTTTCATTAAAGGAAACATCAACTTTAACCGGCGTTTCTTAAAGTTCAGTGTGGAAAATTGTAAATAATACTGTTGGGCCTAGAAAAGTACAAAAAGACAGTGGTGCACCTAAATCTGTTGATTTATGCAATGAAGATTTAATTCGTCCAAAAATTATCAGATGTACGAAGAGCAGAAAGTTTCCACATTATTATCGCTCTCGGCGAGGCTATCCGAGGATGATTGTGACATAAGTTGTTCTACTACAACCTTGTGGCGTACTCTACGTCGTTTGGGGTTTCTTTTTAAAAAAATAGGCAAAAATCAAGTTATAATGGAATCACACCGCTTGTAACCACTTAGAATACAATATCTGGAAAAAATAAATAAGACTAGATCGGAAAATTGAACGATAATATACCTAGATGGGACATGTTAAGACACCCATGACACACCAAGTAAAGGATGGACAGATAAAAAAAAAATGTCACACTAAAGCTCCGTCAAATAAAGGGAAAAGAATAACAATGCTTCATGGGGGTCAGACGACGGCTGGATACCAAACTGTCTATTTTTGGCAGCCAAAAATATTTCGGATTCCAACTTAGATTACCACTGCGATACAACTGCTGAAGTTTTTGAGGCCCAATTGATTCGAATATATCATATAATATATTATAATATATATATATATATATATATATATATATATATATATATATATATATATATATATATATATATATATATATATATATATATATTATATATATATAATATATATATAATATATAAATATACCTCTGGGGCATCGCCCAGTGACCGCCATAATGGGGCGTTCATTGCTAAAATGACATGTTTGCCCCATTATGGCGGCCACTTGGCGATGCCCCAGAGGTATGGCGTTTTGAAATCTTTGTTCTACAGTTTATTGTTAACAAAGATCACGAAACAACAGCGTGGGGCCCATGGTCCATGTCTACAGTGGAAAAATTACACCTTTCGGTCAATATGGCGGACGTTAAGTGACACCATATTGGTATGGCATATTGGGTTCGCGGACTTTGGCGACCTTCTTGACGACATAAATCAATAATCAAAGTGGGGCCTATGATCCGAGGGCATGGATATTACTTACACGTTTGAAAATTCACCCCTCCTAAACGCTACACTTTAGGGATGCCATACCGGGAATTCAAAGTGGGGAATAACGTTGCCTATCAGCCCCCAAAGCCTGGACGTGGGGCCTATGATACATGCAAAAACCCTCTCGGCTCCAGGTCTATGAGCTAAAACACGCGTTATCACTCTCCGAGTTTAAACGATGTTTCAAGCCGGTCCACCTCAATATACTCGATTGCATCCAACCGTGGACAATGCTAGGAAAGTTAAAGATAGGATCCATAATATGGTATTTATTAGTTGTAAGTTTGATTAACGTACTATTACCTATTAGAATTTTTAAAAAATCAATTTTTATTTTTTAACGGATTTCGATTCCTTACCTTCAAAAACAACCTTTTAAAATATTATACAACAATTCGAAACCGAAAACAAGATACATCAACTTTAGTGAGCACGCGCTCTCGGCTCGCCGTAGGTATTCTACGCAGCTGCCGCTCGCTCGGCTAACTTTAAACGCGTTTTTCTCGAAATCACTTTTTTCCAACTGGCGGACAGTTAATCTCCGAATCTACTGGCTCGATTTAAATAGTTCTTAAAGCATTTTGTTTTTTTAGACTTTCTTTACAAGAATCGACCAGAATTTGATAAAAACAAATTAAAGAAAAAAATATCCGAAAAAATGTCCATTTTTGAACCTTTTTTTTTTGAACGTCGGCCATTTTTTTCCTTTCTTAATTTTCCAAATTTTCTGGTCGGTTCTTGTGTAAGACGGCTTGCTTTTTAAAACCCATTTTGATTTTTTTGCTTCAAACTTGCCCTTCCAGAGATTAACTGTCCGCCATGGAGCAGTGCTTTTGTTAGGGGTCGATTTTGGTGCCCTCTATGATGGTACGCGTGGTTTGGAAAATTTTAAAAAATAATATTTTAATATTTTTTGTATTCTGCAAGAGTTGTTTAATACTATAGAAAAGGTTTGATTGATTACCCTTATCTTATAAATAAAGTGTAGAAAAAAATTATTGAAAATGTGTTTCTTTTGAGCTTCTAATAGGAAATATTACCTTAAGCTATGAATATCCGTTAATTTTACATTTTTTACATAACAATTATAATGTCTAAACAGATCCGGCCACTAATGTCAGAAATGACAGATAGCATAAACATGACCTCGGGTATAAAGACTCTACTGACCATAGCGTGAGTGGGACTATCACAAAAATAAAACAATTTTAAATTATTTGTTGCTTTTCTTATTTAGTTGTTAACATGTGACTAGTAAACGTTATCGATGGGCAAACATTAGTTAACAAACTAGAGTCCTTAGCAAGTACAACACAATCCCAAAAACAGCAGGAATTATCCTAAATAGAAATATTTTACCTAAAGCATACAAGAAGATAGTAATAATTAGAAGACTAAACGTTAATATATATTTTAGATATCTTAAACGCTTTATTGCTGCGGGCACACTATCCATCGTTTCCTTCACGATATAAAATCTTATGCCTCTTACATACTGATCCAAATAGGTAGACCAGTCAATTGTGGAGGTGTCAAAATTAAATAGTTTCCTGTCATCGTAAGACATTCTTTTTAGCATTTTGTGAGTGTTCTCCGTACGTAGAAAAATTGGTTCGGTGGCAAAGTACTCATAAAGCTCTTGGAAATTGTGAAGTCTCACAATGCCTTTAGCGTATCTAAAAAAAACATTTATATAAAATAATATTTATTAAAAATGTTTTATTCTTAAACTTAATATAAAGCTTTTTCTGGCAATCGCCTCTGCTTATACAGTAACCCAAAAATCGATATTGACTCATGGCGCCGTTAGAAAAAATAATTATTAAAATTAAATTAAAACACCAAAAAGCGAGGTGAGTTGGCATGATATACAGGGTGTTCGGAAAATGCCTTAGGAAATTTTAAGGGGTGACTCTACATAGGAAAATAATGTTAGTAAGTCATTTGGTAAAATGTCGAGATCTCTAGGGTTACCAAGATACAGGGGTGCAAAGTTCAATTTTTAGTTTTGTTTTTCCGCCATATTACATTAGATTTTTCATTAATTTAGTTGATGTTCGGCATACGAACCGAGCTCTTTAGGTTCTAATATTATACGTTAAAAGTTGTTCTTTTAAACACCGCCAGAAGGCACTTTACCTGAAACACAAAATTTATTTACTCCCTATCTTTTTTATTTGACTAGATATTGCAAATTTTAATATACCAGCTTAAAGAAAATTAAAAACTTAAAAAAAATGTACTCTTCCTTAATGTCGATAAACATAACCATTTAGCCACTAATCGACATCAAAGTTTTTATCAGTTTCATCCAAATTAACCATGTATTTAAATGAAATCAACAAATCAAGTCGCCTTATGTCAAATCTTGCAAAATTTGACAAATATTGGTTGCATTACTGTTGAGTTTGAAATAATTTTTCGTGTTAAAAACATACATTGCTATAAAATGGAACGAGAATATTCAAATATTGAGTACCGTGATATGCATTTTTGTTACGGGCAAGCACATGGGAATGCTGAAGAGTCCCGGCGGATTTATACTGCAACTTATCCAGAAAGGAATGCTCCATGTGCACGAACTTTTATCAACATCTATAGACAACTTGGTGAGATAGGTTCTTTTAAAATTGGGTTTTCCGATAAAGGCAGACCAAGGCATGTCAGAACTGTTAAAAGAGAACAAAGAGTTATCGAAAGAGAAAAAGAAAATCCAGGTATTAGCACAAGAAATCTTTCGTTACAAGAGGGAATTGCTAGTTCTACAGCTTGGCAAATTCTTCATGAAGAACTTCTGTACCCATTTCGTGTACCGAACGTTCAAGCACTTTATGAGGGTGACTTACAACTACGACTGAATATGTGCAATGGTCTTTTGGAAAAATATGAAGAAAATAACCAGTTCATCGAGTTAATTTTATTTACTGACGAAGCAGCATTCACGCGAGATGGGATTACAAATTTTTGTAATACGCACGAATGGGCTTATGAAAACCCTCACGCCATTGTAGAAAAACAGCATCAGCGAAGGTTTTCGTTGAATGTATGGGCCGGAATAGTAGGAGATCATCTAATAGGACCTCATTTTTTTGACGGACCGTTGAATGGACAGATTTAATTAAATTTTCTTCAAAACTACCTACCTTACATGCTTGAAAACGTTCCCCTACAAAGCAGATTAAACATGTGGCTACTTCAGGATGGAGCTCCACCCCATTTTAATGTGGCTGTACAAAGGTTCTCAAATGAATCATTTCCTGATGGGTGGATTGAACAAAATCTTGGGCACCCCGTTCTCCAGATATTAATCCAATGGATTTCTTTTTTGGGGCCATTTGAAAGCTTTACGGCCGAGTGATGATCGCGTTGTTAAATTTAACAATGGACTTAGCAGTTTAGAATGTTTAACAAAACGTCATTGTCATTGTTATTCAATGATTTTAGTAGGCAACCTGGTAAAATCTGACATTTTGTTAAACATTCTAAACCGTTGTTAACTTTTAACAATTTGCTAAGTTGACAACGGTTAAGAATGTTTAACAAAATGTCATATTTTGACAGGTTGCCTACTAAAATCATTGAATAACAATGACAATGACGTTTTGTTAAACATTCTAAACTGCTAAGTCCATTGCAAAATTTAACAACGCGATCATCACTCGGCCGTTAGTCTATAAGACGCCGGTAAACGATATAAATGATTTGCGTCAACGGATATTGAATGGTTGTGATATTATTAGAAATACAATTGGTATATTGGCATAAGAAGACAGTTTTTAAAGAGTATTAGAAAATGTATAGAAATGAATGGGGGGCATTTCGAAAATATGTTATAATTTTTCTGTTTTTAAAGAATCAATTTTGTAAGTTACCATTAAGATTAGTTAGATATTAAATTAGTGCTAAGTTTTTTTGTTGACAAATGTATTAATAAATATACGTATAAAATCATTAGCTGTCAAATTCATTTGACACAAGACGACTTGATTTGTTGATTCCATTTAAATACATGGTAAATTTGGATAAAACTAATCAAAACTTTGATGTCGATTAGTGGCTAAAAGGCTTAAAGGTTTATCGACATTGATAATGGGTACATTCTTTTTTGAGTTTTTAATTGTCTTTAAGCTGGTATATTCAAATATGTGTCCAAATTAAAAAGATAGGGAGTACTTAAATGAATTTTGTAATTCAGGTAAAGTGCCTTCTAGCGGTGTTCAAAAGAACTATTTTTAACGTACAATATTATAACCTAAAGAGCTCGGTTCGTATGCCAAACATCAACTAAATTGATGGAAGAATAAATCTAATATGGCGGAAAAACAAAACTAAAAATTGAACTTTGCACCCCTGTATCTTGGTAACCAAGGAGATCTCGAAATTTTGCCAAATGACTTACTAACATTATTTTTCTATGTAGAATCACCCCTTAAAATTTCCCAACGCATTTTCCAAACACCCTGTATAAAAAAGTTATTTAAAAAAGCTGTTTAAAATTTAATTTTAGGTCAATGTGCAAATTTTAAAATTTTTTTGTATTATTTTTTGTTAAATTACAAAGCTTAATTAATTGCTTTATAATGAGTTTACTAATTATAAAGTAAAAAATTGATTTATTAATTTATAATTTTTGTATGTTCAATAAATTTAAAACGAAAAAAATTAAAATTCTGCAGGTACTGAAGTGTGTTGTTGTTGTTGTACTTGTTTTTCCAGTTAAAACAAAATTGATGTAAAAAAATAATTCTAATGGGCCATTGTCAAATATTACACTTCACATAAGCTTTTTGCATTTATTTCAAAACATACTTGTTTGCAAATACAACGTGTATAAAATCTGCAATATCATTTTATGTATCAATATGTGTTTAAATTATTAAGTGTGTGTGTTTCAAGTTCAAGTAAAAATTAGAAAAAAATACTGCTTGAAAGTGTTGGACAATATTATGGTTTCAATAACACTAAAATCTTGGACTTCCATTGTCTTTATTTGTTATTTGTTACACAACGATTCGGTTAGTGATGTATCTACACCGTTTTCAAGTGATAACTAAAAACTATTCTTAGGAGCTACGACTTATATACTATCCCTTGTTCGCCGAAGCTTGACCGACCTTTTACGGTTCAGCAACGGCTGCTAGATATTCGGAATATCGATGCTAGGCCTGCTAAATACATTTTTGGGGGGGGGGGGGGGGGGGGGGGGGAATTTTTGCCCTTAAAATTTCCAACGCATTTTCCAACACCCTGTATAAAAGTGTGTTTAAAATTTAATTTGTATGTGAAATTTTAAATTTTTTGTATTATTTTTTAAATAAAATTATTATTGCTTTATATGATTTACTATATAAAGTAAAAAATTGAATTAATTTTTAATTTTTATTTTAAAAAATTTAAAAAAAAATTGAAACTGCATTGAATGTTACTTGTGTATGTATATTTTAGAAAAACAAAAGAGTAAAAAAATTCAAAACTTACTGTTTACTTACATGTTTTTCATTGTACAAACGAGTAATTTTGAAACTTGTGTATTAATTCTGCATTCTTTTATTACATACTGTAAATTATTAATTGATTCAATTTAAGTAAATTTAGCAAAAAAATTTAAATTAAAATTATGTTTTCAATAACCTAAAATTGATTCCATTGCTTATGTATTTTTACACAACGATTCGGTTAGTGATGTATCTACACCGTTTTCAGTGATAACTAAAAACTATTCTTAGAGCTACGACTTATATATATCCCTTGTCCCGAAGCTTGACCGACCTTTTACGGTTCAGCAACGGCTGCTAGATATTCGGAATATCGATGCTAGGCCTGCTAAATACATTTTTGTTGTTTACAATTATTAAAGCTTCTTTAAATTTTCTTTTCTTTTAGTGGGTTTCTTTATGAATAGTTTCTGCTTCCGACCATTGTATGCGGTGTTGTTTGGACCAAGCATGTTCGGCAATCCCTAAATTCGACGTTTCACCTCGTTCCGTATGTTTTTTGTGTTCTTTGACTCTAACTTCGAGTGGTCTTTTTGTTTCCACGATGTATATCTCACCACACTTGCAAGAAATTTGGTAGATACAGTCATTATTTGAAACATTGTTGTCCGGTCTCGTCTTAGTCCCCGTGTTTTGTTTCGTTAGAGTGATTAAAATTTTGATGTAAGTGTGGGTAGGTTTTCTGTATACTGAGGTTTGTATATGTCCATTATTTCGCTTGACTGGAACGTCGAGAAAAGGTAGGGCCGAATTTTGCTCCTTCTCCGTTGTGAATTTGATACAAGGTCGGAGGCAATTTAGATGTTTTAAGAAACCCTCAAGTTTTTTGTCATTACCTGTCCATACAATGAAAGTATCGTTAACATATCTTAGACAAACTTTTGGTTTGATTGGTGTTGTTCTAATTGCGTGTTACTTAAACCATTCCATATAAATATTTGCTACCACTGGGGAGAGCGGTGAACCCATGGGAAGTCCATCATCCTGCGCGTAGTATTTATCTTTTATCTGAAAGTAAGAACTACGATTCTTCCACTGGTACATTTGTATAAAGACTTTCCACATCAAAACTAACAAAAGTATCGTCTGGTCCTATTTCTACATATTTGGGAATGTCAACAAAATGACTAGAGTTCTTAACAAAAGATGGAGACTTACCGACCATTAGTTAAATAAGTTCTAAAAGGTGTTTTGCCAGTGCAGTCGTGGGTGCATTTCTGGAACTGGTGATGGGCCTTAAGGGTATATTGTCCTTGTGTATCTTTGGCAGTCCATAGAAATGTGGAGGTTTACTGTTGTGTGGTGTTAGAGTTTTTCTTGTTTTATCGTTCAAAAAGTTTTTGTATTTCCTTAAGGTCCTGTAAATTTTGTTTTCTATGGATGCCGTTGGGTCTTGATCAAGAGGTCTGTATTTACCTTTCCGAAGAACTTCTATCTGTGACTACAGTGACATTCCCTTTGTCTGCTAAAAGAATTTTGATAGTTTTATCATTTTAAAGCCCTTTAAGAGCTAATTATTTATTTTGAGTTATATTGGTGGGGTTGCTTTGTTTTGTTTCCAAAACCGTTCTAACTTTCCATCGAATTTATTTCCGCGTCTGGTCCCTGGAGTCGCATACAATGGTCGGAAGCAAAAACTATTCATAAAAAACCCACTGAAAGAATTTTTTTTTAAAGAAGCTGAAATAATTGTAAACAACAAAAATGTATTTAGCAAGCCTAGCATCGATATTCCAAATATCTGCCAGCCGTTGCTGAACCGTAAAAGGTCGGTCAAGCTTCGGCGAACAAGGAATAGTATATAAGTCGTAGCTCATAAGAATAGTTTTTAGTTATTACTCGAAAACGGTGGACTGTAAGATAGTTCTGCTAGTTTTTTGCCGATTTTTTAGATAGTTGGTGTTATAATGTATACTTACATTGGCTTTTTGCCTTTAATTTTCAGTAGAATATCAAGGATGTTTGCAAATAGGGTATGAAAGATAATTCTAAAGAAAAGGTAGGCTGGTTTACAGGTGGTTCTAAAAGAAATAGGGTAAAGCTGCATTTGTGGCCATGGCATTTGCATTCCAACATGGAAACAATAATCATATAACTGACCTAAAAAAATGCAAAAAATTATTATTATTATTATTATTATTATTATTATTATTATTATTATTATTATTATTATTATTATTCTACAAAAATATTCGACACGACGTATCCCAAGGCCCCGTAACGAAGACCACTTCTTATGTCCGCTCAGTCAGTAATATTCGGCCAAATTCATTTGCCTTAGAATACAAAAGAACCTAAGGACAACGGATTTCTGCATTTTTATCACCAGTTGTTTTGGTGTATTTTGGCATGCAGGAACATGATTCAACTCCCTCAATACATTATCTATCTTTTATGCCACTCAAAACGCGGATAATCAGGACAACCAATCGCACGTTGTACTCCGGATAAAGTCTCAGAAGTTCACCGAGACGATCTTGAGATTTTGCTCGTTTCTCCCGTTCCTTTATATCGATATTAGTTTCCGTTGGGGCTTACTGACTTACTTACAAACAGCTTTATTAGTTACGTACATATTTACAATACTTCCTAAGACTACTTGTGTACATACAATATATTTACAATACATAAACATAAGTATATACAATATTTATATGGTAACATTCTCGAGTGCCTTCCCAGGCTTTGAGAATGGGCGACAACCGGGTAAGGGTTGGGGCTGGTGGGACCCTAGGTAGTGGGGAAGTATTGGTTTCGGGACGGATAGCATTTTCCGATCAATGATCTCACAAACGTTATTAGCCATTGGTTCTGCAAAAAGCTCGAAGGAATTTTATTAATTAAGTTTTATTTACATGCTGTATTTGAAAACCATTACTGGGAAAAGTACCCAAAAACCCAGCTTGTTTTATATCAGGTAATATGTAGCATTGTGTCAGGTACAACGTAGCGATAAACCAAGCCCGGTCTGTATTGTTGTCGGTACTTCACATTTATTCACATTTGTTCAGTATTTGATTTATTATTCGCACTCTCATTCATACTATTCACTCTTTTTATTCATTCCCATTCATTCTTATTAAGTCTGGTCAGTAGTCCTGTTTATAAGTTTATGTTTGCAGTTACCTTGCTGTTTCGTGTTAGGATTAAGGGTTAAAATATTAGGGATTGATAGGATTGTTATTCGTCTTGGGAGTAGAGGGGTAGTTTATGGTATGATGCCATCGTAATGTCTGAGCCGCATCAAGTCTTGCGTTAAAACAGACTTTTTCGGCTGTCTGTTGTAAAATTTATTTGCCAAGGAATAGATGTGTTCATCTATTCTTGGCGTGTCCGTTAAGTCATGTAGTTCGTCTATTCTTGTGTAACGTCCTGAAGACGTTACGCAACGTTGTGTCTTATTTTGGTATCATTGTTGTCTAGTCATTTGTGTGTTTGATATGCTGCACCATATTGGTGCAGCATATATGATTGACGGTCTAATTATTTGCTTGTAAATTGTCAATTTCTTTTTAGGGGATAGGTTAGATTTTGGGGATAGTAATGCACAGAGGCTATGCATTGCTGCGTAGCTTCTATGCAATAACTGGGTTATTTGCTGCTGGAAGGAAAGGCGGTCGTCTATGATGACGCCAAGGTATTTAAGGGTTTTTTGTGGCTGTATGTAAGTGTCATTTATTTTAATAGGTATATTTATTTTGTTATTTGTAAATTTGTAATTTTTTTCTTTGTGGCGGACAACTCTATTACATACAGAGAGTGATTCGTTTTATCTAAAAGAACGAGGTCCAGGTTTATTGGCGCGAAATTAATGCGTAGTGGAATGCATAATTCCAATATATGCGACAATTGTCATTACGATGATAGTAAAGTACCCAAAGCACATCGTTATGTCTGTGGATGTAACCACTAAAAGCATACACTGGACAAGTTGACAGCAGGTGGATAAGGGTTTCGGGTTGTTGCCGACAGACTTAGGAATGTTGGAAAACTGACTTTGGAATACCAATGTGTTAATCACCCCATCTCGGCATGCCATTAAGAAACCCTCTGTCTCAGACTTGAGCTCAGCAGATTTCAAAACCCCAAATGTAAGGTTTTGGAATAGATTAACGGCCAGCAATTGTTAAAAGTTAACAACGGTTTAGAATGTTTAACAAAATGTCAGATTTTGACAGGTTGCCTACTAAAATCATTGAATAACACTGAAAATGACGTTTTGTTAAACATTCTAAACCGTTGTTAACTTTTAACAATTGCTAAGTCCATTGCTAAATTTAACAACGCGATCATCACTCGGCCGTAAGTGTTTCTATGTTTCTGTAAAATACTTCGTGCAGAGGCTTATTAATGTGATTTTCAAAAAACATCTGCTGTTCGGCTCCCTGACTGCAGTTATTACAGCTTTTGACCCAAATGAGTGATTGGTCGTCATAAGGTTCTATTTCAAATTTGAGACCGAATTTATCCTCTCCTCGTTCAGTTGCTTTAAATAGAAATGCTTCAATATTAGCTATTTCGTATGCTCTTACTAATTGAAGCAATGGATCCGTACTATTAACATCTTGACAAGCAAGACTCAAAACCAGCTGATCATGCATACACTTTAAGCCTAAAAGGCCACGACCTCCTTGGTGTCGTGAAAGGTAAATACGCGAGATCGATTAGCTCGGATGGATGCTTCGGTAAAGGTTCATCATGTTTCGTGTGCTGATGTCTCGAGCAGTTCCTGTCGCGTCCATTTAACCACTCCAAAAGAGTAAAGCAATACAGGTACTGCCAACACGTTAATAGCAACAACCTTATTTAATTCAGATAATTCATATTTTCAAATTTTCCGTAAACATCGCCTGTAATTGCTTCTGAGCTGATCGTCACAGCTCTAATATCTTGAATACGGTTTTGATCGATACCTAAATATCGATAATTTTCGTGGTTTTGTAAAGGACGGAGTGGTACGCTATCGGCAAGCTGGTCACCTTCTAAATCGTTCTCGTATCGGCCTTTCTCTAGCTTTAGTTTTGTACACTTGTGCAGATCGAATTCAATTCCTACATCTCTGATATATTCGTGAACCTGTTATAGGTCCCTGTCGCTTAGTTGTAGAGTTTAAGGTCATCTATATAAAACAGATGGGTTACTTTAGGTTCACGTCTTCCAGGTGGTCCACAGCAGTATCTTCGTCTCTTGTGAAGGGACACGGATACGGGAAGCAGGCTATATATAGAAAATAGCAAAGGACTGAGTGAGTGACTCTGAAATACGCTGCTTTTAAATGTAATGGGCGCGGTAATATTTTTTTTGCTTAAGATGTTATAGAAAACTATGATTTTCAAAGTGACATTAGTTGCTCGATACATCGAATTAGGTTTCTTTTTATCTTTGTGACAGCTCAGGAAGGATTTTGCATTATATATATATATATATATATATATATATATATATATATATATATATATATATATATATAATATATATATATATATATATATATATATATATTATATATATATACTATATTATACTAGACATATACATATACATATGTACTCCTAAGTACCAGAGTACCGTGAGTGTCCGGTTTTTCGATGTTTAACCCATCTTTTTCCCCAGTTTCGTCAACGCTGTCCAAGCACTGAAACATGCAAATATTGCATTTCACAGCACCTTTTAGACAAGGCGGTAGTGCCACCACGGACGTTATTTTAAATAACTAATACCTAAATATGTCTCCCCGGCGGGGAATCGAACCCGGATCGACGGCGCGGCGAGCCGAGGCTCTGACCACTACGCTACCGGAGAGACAGGTTAGAAGGAATCTTAAGATCTTTTAGCAGATGCAGTAGTAATTCGTAAGTTGTTGTGTCAAATGCTTTCTTGTAGTCAAACCTCAACGACTGTATACTAAAGGACTGCTCAGTTTGCCGAATTTGTCTGCCAAGGTCAAACTCGCATAAATTGTAAGCAAAATTAGGATCCTATACATTTAAAAATATTGTCTTTAATTCAAGAGAAGGAAAATATAATTTTATATTTGTAATAAATCAACATGGGGATTCTATTTCTAATCAATCGATCTCGAACTCGATCGTATCGTATCGTATCATTCTATTTTACGATCGTATTTCTCCTCGGCTATCGTCGGGCTCGAAAAACAGTTTTAATATTAAATAGCATATTTTTAAAGACATGAAGTTAGCAATTGATGTTTTTTTTGACAGAAATGTCTTTTAAAATGCGAGAAGTACATTGGGAGGTAATGCTGAGTTACCTCGAAAACTACAAGGACTTTGCGAACCGGAAATTTGTTGGGGCGCAAGGGCGCATTATACAAAAAAAAATGTGGGCAGAATTGACCAACAAATTGAACGCCTTGGGATATGGAGAAAAGACCGCTGATAAATGGCAAAAGGTAAGAACGTCTTTAATCCATATTATTCTCTAGACTAAGTTTTTAGCTCAAATGATACCATTTGGTAGTTGCCACACTGTTTGTTTTAAATAAACCTTATTCCTTTTTGTTTCCTCTTTCCAGACATGGACAGATTTTAAATATCAAATAAAGAAAAAAAGCAGTCAGTTAAAAACAGATCAGCAGACAACTGGGGATGGAAAACCCACTGCTACTCCATTTAACAGATTTGAATTACGAGCCCTCAATATTTTGGGGGGCAAACCGTTTTATATGGGCTTGGGACAGGAGGAACTGGCAATTCCAACAACTTTATTCTCGACTATGGCATCAAAAGTAGCAATATCTGACACACCAAGTTGTTCGAGCCTTAGTTTTGTACACTTCTACAGATGGAACTCCATTCCTACATCTCTGATATATTCGTGAACCACTTTAAGTAACTGTTATAGGTCCCTCTCGCTAGTTGCTAAGAGTCTCAGCAGGTCATCTATATAAAATAGATGGGTTACCTTATGTTCACGTCTTCCAGGTGGTCCACAGCAGTATCCGCGTCTCCTGTGAAGGGACACGGATACGGAAAGCAGCTATATATAGAAAATAGCAAAGGACTGAGTGAGTGACTCTGAAATATGCTGCTTTTAAATGTAATGGGCGCGGTAATATTTTTTTTTGCTCAAGATGTTATAGAAAGCTATGATTTCCAAAAGTAGCAATATCTAACACACCAAGCTGTTCGAGAAGTTATTATACGGAAAATATCGAAGAAAATAGGCAAACAGTAACTACCCCGACTTCACTAGGTAAAAGAAAGGCTCCACCTGATTTTACACAAGATGATCATGACTATGTTACACCCCGTCTAAAAGAAAAGAAGTCAAAAAGTGATGAAGCTTATGCAGAAACTATAATTTTACTAAAGGATATAAGGGACTCTCTAAATAATTTAACAAATGTTATAAATTTAAGATTAGGAGACATTGCAGAAATACTTAAACAAAAGTAATAAAATCTTAAGGATTTTTTATTCTGCAATATTTGTTTTTAAGGAGGTTATTTTTTATTTAATGCTTTAAACACTAAATTATTTTAATTCTGCTAGGATATTTGTTTTTTGTTAAAACTGTTTTAATTTGTAAGAGTTCACTTTTTAAACAAATAAATAAGACAAATTTGCTATGTTTTATTATTTATTTAACTAATTCTGTGTTAAAATGTATTTCTATTTTTCGTAGCCTAAAAACTTGGTTACAAATAAAATATTTAAATTCTTAAGGGTGTAAATTCATTAAATAATTTAAAGGTTTTAATATTTTAAAAATATCTGTGAACAATGTTGTTTCGAATCCTAATGCCATCTAAATCTTTCTGTACAATCCTTAATGGCTCATTTTGATTGTCTGGATTAGAAATATCCCGAATTTTAAAGACTAAATTTTCTTCAATACACATATTATGAAGAACAGAACAAGCTCTTTTTACATTACATTATACATACAGGGTGTTAATAAAGTATGTGGCCAAACTTCAGGGGGACATTCCTTACCCTATTTTAAGACAAAAAGTACATATAAACATATGTCCTAAACAGCTTTGTTTTCTTGATACAGGGTGTTAAAATATTTAAAAAATCTAATTTTTTATAAATAACTAAACGACGCATATTAGATTGACGTTGAAATTTGGTGACAGTTTTAAGTGGAGAGGAATATTTTAAGCTAAAGTTTTTTTCTCTCATTTTGCCAGTGGCGTGCACAGGGGTAACGCTCGAGCTTTAAATTTAGAAAAATTTAGTAACACACTTTTTTTTTAATTTGACCTGATTTTAAGACTAACCAATTAAAACTACACAAAAGTCATCTCCTCACTTTTTTCCCTCAGATTAACTGTTTTCGAGAAAAATTAAAAAATTAGATATGCGTAGCATTAATACTGCAATCGTTTCAAAGAAAAAAAATAAAATAAAAAGAGTGCCATGCCGCCATAACTTTAAACAGTAAGTACGGTTTAATGTTATAAGATAGTAATTTAAAGTGTTTTTACGAGTTTAAGCTGTAAAATTAGTTGCTAATTTTATAAAATGGTTTAATTTACAAACACAGAAAAGGCCGATATGCATTTTGTTTATGGAATGGCCAAAGGAAATTCAAGAGCGGCTAGACACATTTATCAAGAGAGGTACTCTCATCGCCTTGCACCAAATAGGCAAACATTTGTAAAAATACATGAAAGGCTGTGCGAATCAGGCACTTTTAATAGATCGGCTGCTGTTATTGGGAGACCTGCAGCAGTAAGAACAGTGGAAATGGAGGAAGCAGTTTTACATGAAATTGAGCATAGTCCCGTGACAAGTACACACAAAATTGCATAGCAATTAAACACTACTCACGTCACTGTATGGTAAATTTTAAGGGCTTATCAGCTGTATCCCTACCACATAAAGCGTGTTCAAGCGTTATTAGCTGCCGATTTTCCCCGGCGAGTTGCTTATTGTACTTGGATTTTACAACAAGTGGTAGTATCTCCGAGATTTCTATCCCAAATTTTGGTTACCGATGAAGCGTGTTTTTCCCGAAATGCAATTATGAACTTTCACAACAATCATATCTGGTGCAAAAAAATCCCCATGCGGTTATGGAGAATAATTTTCAACAACAGTTTTTCGTAAATGTTTGGGTTGGTATGGTATTGAGCCTTATTTTTTACCCCCGAGATTAAATGGTCAAGAGTATCATAATTTTTTGGAATTCGTGTTACCTGGACTATTAGAAGATGTCCCATTGGCAGAAAGAAGACTAATGTGGTTCATGCACGATGGGGCCCCACCTCACTTTAGCATAGTAGCACGTCAATTTCTGGATGCAACTTATGAAGAACGCTGGATCGATAGCGGGGGTCCACAGCCATGGCCACCCAGATCACCGGATTTAAATCCCTTAGAATTTTTCCTATGGGCACATTTAAAATCCCTCGTTTATAAAACTCCAGTCATCACCGAAGAAGAATTAAGACAACGGATACGGGATGCATTTGATCAAATAAGACATACGCCGGGGATATTTCAGCGTGTTCGGGAATCGACATTGAGACGAGTTAATGCTTGCATTGAAGTTGAGGGTGGTCATTTTCATAACTATTATAAGAATAAAGAAATTGTCCATATCTCATGACCTTTTTTAATGTTTGAGATTTTGACTTTGTGTGTTTTTTAATTTATTGTTTATTATTTAAACTATTATAAGTTTAGTCTTACTTATTATTTTTACGTTTTATGTATAAGTCTTTTAATAAAAATAACTATTTGTTGTTAAGTAACTAAAAATATTTCACCCCCTTTGTGTTTAAGTTTGGTTAACTAATGATTTTATAAAAAGGAAAATCATTGAACTACCAAAAAGCAATCTTTATTATTTCAAATTAAAAAAAAATTGTGTGTTACTAATTTTTTCTAAAATTGAAGCTCAAGCGTTATCCCTGTGCACGCCGCTGGCAAAATGAGAGAAAAAAACTTTAGCTTAAAATATTCCTTTGCACACTCTTAAAACTGTCACGAAATTTCAACGTCATTTTAATTTGCGTCGTTTAGTTATTTAGGAAAAACTTATATTTTTTTAAATATTTTAACACCCTGTATCAAGAAAACAAAGCTGTTTAGGACATATGTTTATATAAACTTTTTGTCTTAAAATAGGGTAAGGAACATCCCCCTGAAGTTTGGCTACATACTTTATCAACACCCTGAATAGTTTTAATTTTTCAAATGCCCTAAAGCATTTTATGAAATTAATTTGGAATACATAAAAAATGAGTATATATACATGAAATATTTACACATAAATTTATTTAGAAACAATAAATTAAAGTAAGTCTCATTTTATTTTTTACGGTTATATAGACATAAATTTAAAACTAAAACATTAAACAAGAATAAATCACCTGCCCTTACAGACGATTAAACAAGAAGCCTATTTGCTGAAAGAATCGTGGCCTTTACCTTTTTTTGTCCTAAATCGAATTATTACACACAATTAATAAAACGAATCGAATGTTTGTTTGTCTTCTCTTGTCCAAACTACACTAAAAATTCTTTAATAAACACCAATTATTTAACAAAATTACAACAGAAACCAGGAAATCCTTCAAATCACACACGATCAAATGGCCAAATGAATGTAAACAAAACTATTAAGCACCGGTGGTGACATCACAGCCGCTCTCCGCTACCGCTATGAAGTGTAGACGCGAGTGATCTGTTGTCAAAAAAGTACAGTTTTCTGAAAAAATGTGCGAAAACAAAAAAATATTTTTATTGGATTTACTATTTGTAAATTAACAAGTTCATCCATTATTTAAAATCAGAACTGACGAAGGCTTTTTTAAAACTTCAATAAATATACATTTTTTAAAAGATGAAGAGAAATCATTTTTTAGAAAATGAAGAGGAAATTTTTTAAAATTAAATATTGCTCAGTTTAATTATATTATATATACTTGATAACCGGAGGCTCACGCTTGACTGCCTCGAGAGGGGTAGGGCCGCGGCGTCTGTAGCCGCCAGCGGTTGACGCTTGCGTCTGACGTTCGAAAAGAAACGGATAAATAAATTGTCACATGAGCAGTACTAGGCGTCAGACGCTGTGCGGCAGCCGCCTGCGTCAGCCGCCCCATAGGAAACACACCTTAAATTTTCCAACGTACGTTAAATGGAACTAAGCAGTCCTTTAGTATATATTCGTTGGTCAAACCATGCCATAATAAGGTTGCGTTTGTAATGGATCAAGTCTTTTGTGATGTATCTATTAATAAGGAGATTCTTTTTGCTACCATTGACTTCTCTTTATCCTCTACGCTGCTCCCCTACTTCAGAGAATATAGGATCAACTGGAATCAATGTCCAAAATATATGATCCTGGTAAAAGCCATGTAGTAAGTATTGAGGCAAGTGATCGGTCTATAGCAGTCTTTCTCAAAGTGGGCGATAACGCCCCCTTGTGGGCGCTGGAGGCCTAGAGGGGGGCGGTAAGGGACTCAGAAAAAATTGGGGGGCGCTGATGTGATTTGGGGGGGCGATGGGTGATTTGTAACTTCAGCTACTTCATATTTTAGAATTCACTGAAATTAAAATCCTACACTACACAACATCCATTTATTAGTATAAATTAAAAATATATTAAATATTTAATATTTTCATCTTAAAATATTTAGTAATAGGTATCAAACACTGAAAGATATTCGTGTCTTCAAGTGTCGCAAGTGAGGTGCCCACCTCCGAAGACACGTGTTAAAAATATGTATATATTGTTGCGGTCAAGCAGAGCACTTGCCGAACGCGGGATTTTTTTATGTACCTAATCTAGTAAAATTAAAGCAGACATAAAATTAAACTTAGAAGGTTTAATTATAATTCACGTTTGGCGCGAACAAATATTGTACGATTTATTTGTGCAATCCTGTATTTTAGTCCGTCGTTCGTCGGTCCGTGTTTGTGTAGTGGAGGTGCCCGAATACACAGCCACGACTCGCGTCCGTCCAGCGCCTGACGTGACTAGAGTTGTGTCCTTCGCGAACGATTCGTTCAAAAAGAACGAATCAGTTCACTGATTCAAATAAATTAATTCCCTGATTCGAATTGTTTTTGCTCGATCGCTCTGCGATGAATAACGAACCTAGTTTTGATTCGTTTCGTTCATAAGGTCACTAAGTCAGAATCGGACTAGAACTCGAATATTCGGTAATTTGGTCTTTTATGACGGCAAATCGGTCGTTTCTGTGCTAAGACCTGACAAGTGGCGAGCGGTCTGTTATATTTAGATTTTATTCACATTACCAGAGGTGTATTAGGCAAACAATTATGCGTATTGTGGGTTCGAGTCAGTTTTGGCTATATACCTATTTGGCAATTAAAAGAACTTTTTTTCTTTGTTTTAACGATTCTTTTGAACAAAGACTTAATTTGGAGCTACATTTGTAGGTTTTATTGATTATAGTTTTTGAAAGTTTTATTTCAAATATATTTTTTAAAATAATAATTATATCAAAATAAAATAAATGCAATAATTTCTTTACTTAAGATAACTATCACATTTCTTGTGGAATTCAAAACCGATCGGCATCATAATAAAGTGAATCGGTTGCGAACGAATCTTTTCAAGTGAATGAATCAAATGAATTGATTCAGTAAAAAGATTCTAACTTTCCACCTCTAGACGAGACGTTCCGCCGCATGCACGCATCGCACTCGCTCGCCCTCCGCCACTCCGCCCGCTACCCTGATACTCTTATATTGTAAAGTTGAATTATAATTGCTCAAAGTTAATAATTTTGAATAAAAGATACTCTTAATATTGTAAAGTAGCAATAAAAGTGCTCTCTCTGGTAAGAAAAGTGTCGTTTAGAATATAGGTTTAATTAAATTCCAGGCGAGACTAATATGTTATTGAGATTTTTAAGGTGAAAAAAAATGGGGGGCGCTACAAAATAACTGATTTTCAAAGTGGGCGTTAGACAAAATAAGTTTGGGAACCTCTGGTCTATAGTTTTTGAGTTGTTTTAAATCCCCCTTTTTTTCTGTTAATTTATAAGGAAAACAAGATTTTTTTTTACTTATCGGGCCCGTCGCCGATTATAATCATATTTGGCAACCAGATGTTTTTTGATATCCCCAAGTTTTACTTTTATATCTTAAAAAATGCACTCTCCTGGATTACCTCGTTTCTTATAGATTTAAGACAAGGTCAAGTTTAATTTTAATCGAAATAGATACTTTTTCGGGCTTATGAATATTTTAAAAGTTATGTTTTAATTGTAATTTTCTAAAATTAATCAATTTAATAATTAGCTTCTTATTAAAGTAAATATTTAAAAAAATATAATAAAGTTTTTTAATTCTTTGGCCGCACAAAACACTGAAAATAACATAAAACCTAATATATTTTTTTAACCCTTAATATAACCTCCTTTTTAGAACTCCTAAAAGTGCGAAGACTAAATTATAACTAAAGTCAGATTATTTTGATTACAATTAAATATTTTACGAAATCAATACTTTTTTGAACTTATGAATATTTTGAAATTATCCCGAGTCGAAGACCAGGCATAATTTTCTAAAAACATTCAATTTAAGAATCCTCCTTATTAAATTGAATATCTAAAAAAATATAATATAAATTTTAAATTTCTAGATCCCAAAACTTTGAAAATGACATAAGACCTAATATACAGGGTGTCCTGATAAGGTCGTCCTCCCGCGATATCTCGAGAACCCTTCATCGCATAGGTTTCGGAAAAAAATATTTATAGTAAAATCGACCTCGAAAAAATGCTGAAAATTATTTTCAAGTTTCTAATTCTGCCTCTAGAGGGCGTAAAACTAAGAACAATATTAAAAACACGGATTATTTAAAAATATGCCATATCAACATATGTCGTTGACAGTTTTCTCACAAGATATGTAAAATAAAAAAACTTTTTTTTAAGCGTTTTTCCCTAACCTGTCAAATAAAGGGAGATGGCTGAGCCAATGTACATTTAAAAAAAAATTGAATAACTTTGTTTCGGCTTAACCAATTTTGATAAACTAGGTTTCGTTTGAAAAAGCTTTTACCAGGCCTTAAGATAAAATATTGGTGTAATAAATTGATTTTTTTGTTTTATCCCCTGAGACTGATTTGTGTCAAAGTTATAAATTTTGTAATTTTTTTCGAAATATTTAAATATAATGGTATTATTATTATAATCCCATTAAAAAAGCATAAAAAAGTAAAGAAACTAGTGAAAACCGCAATTCGATATCTTAATTAATTCTCGAGTTATTGCCGAAAAACTGCATTACTCGTATCCTTTTCTATTTTAAGCTGTCAGATAAACAACGCGGTGTTTTTTATCGAGAATGCCATGACAACAAAAACCATTTGCTTCTCTGCGAATATTAAATAATATCAATAATAAATATCCTTATTATTTGTTTATTATCAATTTAATAATAGCATTCGTAATTACACGGCTCGTGGATAATAAAAGCTGATTATTATCTACGGGATTTGGCTAATTGTATCTTCATAGTGCTGGAATAAGATGCATATTTCCAGTTCCTCTTAAACGGGTTGTCAAACGTCTAAACACTTTTTTATTATAATGCCGTCTTTCGTAATACTTTATGGTATATTGTCTCGCCGCAATAGAGGCATTTAACAAATTTTCAAAATAAATGGCATACGATATGCTTTATCGTATGCCTCGGTGGTGGAATAAGACATAATTTACAATAATTGCAATTACTTAATAACCATTAGCAACACTACTACTAATAATAGTATCGATAAACTGCTATAAACAAGAACTAAATTTAAAATTATCAGGTTTGACAAACAATGCAGCTGTCATTTTTTGAGGTCCCAGTTTCTGGTGATTGTTGACGTCCCGGCACTCTCGATAAAAACGCCGCGTTGTTTAGACACGAGTAATGCAGTTTTTCGGCAACAACTCGAGAATTAACTAAGATATCAATATGCGGTTTTCACCAGTTTCTTCACTTTTTTAAGCTCTTTTTAATGAGCTTATAAAAATAATACCATTGTATTTAAATTTTTCGAGAAAAATGACAAAATCTATAACTGTGGAAAAAAAAAATAATGTATTATGCCAATATTTTATCTTAAGCCCTGGTAAAAGCTCTTTTAAACGAAACCTAGTTTATCAAAATCGGTTAAGCCGAGAAAAAGTTATTCAATTTTTTTCAAATGTACATTTGCTCCTCCCCCTCCTATATTTGACAGGTTAGGGAAAAACGCATTAAAGAAAAAAGTTTCCTTATTTTACATAGTTTGTGAGGAAACTATCAACGACATAAGTTAATATGGCATATTTTTAAATAGTCTGTGTTTTAAATTTTGTTCTTAGTTTAACGCCCTCTAGCGGCAGAATTAGATAGTTGAAAATAATTTCCAGCATTTTCTCGAGGCCGATTTTACTAAAAATATTTTTTTCCGAAAGCTATGCGATAAAGGGTTCTCGAGAAACTGCCGGAGGACGACCTTATCAGGACACCCTGTATATTTTGTTAACCCTGATTATAACCCTCTTTTTAGAACCCCTATAAGCGCGAACACCAAATTATAAATAGCCAGTAGTTAGCCTATTTTAATTACAAAAAGAAAAAATATCTAATTATGTAATTAATTATTACTTACGTACCAAATTTTAAATTAATATATCGACAGACAGATAGGCTGACAGGCCGGAAGACAAACATAGCAAGCCAGCGAAAAAGTATAGAAATAAATTTAAAAAAGTCTAAGTAATACATCATATTCTATAGGTTTCATCTAAAACAGCTTAGAGTAAAAGATGATAGGGACAGAAACCCATACAATATGTTTATTTTCTTTGGTTAATAATACTATAGTTCTTGTTCATTGTTAAATATATTTTTGGCAACATTCCAAGATCACAGGGCCCCCAGACGTTACTTACTGTCTCAGAAACCAAATGTATGAGATTAAGTAGGGTAAGTATCCACTTTGAGTGTATGCGTACCTGCTACCTTGGGCCGACGGCCAATTAACAGGTAGCCGTTGCTAAAGGTAACAAGAAATAGTATTACATTTTTTCAAAGTCTAAGTGCAGATATTTACGTATGTTTTAAAAAATTTAGTTAAAAAGGACTTCCAAAAAAATAATGTATCATTAATTATAATCCCAGTGTTGATTTTTATATATGATATTCAGGAAACCATTTTAGTACTCTTTGTGAGCAACCCGACCAATCGGATGGATCAAACATCCCCACAGACAGATAGTGCGGAGGCGTAACGATTACATTTTCCCACCATAAAATGGTCCTTTGAGCCGGATCGCGTGTTTTTTGACTCTTGCTATACACTGACCGCAAAAGGTCAAATATTGATTTTTTTTTAGAAAATTAATTGTTTGAATTTGCTATTTTTTGTGTTAGAATAAATGTTTCGAATAACCATTTTTATTCTGCGTGTAGATATCTCTCTTACGCTCAGGCAAACGAATAATGACCTCGCGCTCATACACTTTGTATGTGTCTGGGAAGAATGTTTGATCTATCCGATTGGTCTGACTGCTCACAAAGAGTATTATAATAGTTTCCCAAATATCATGTATAAAAATCGAGACTGACAATATAAGTAAGGTTACATTATTTTTTAAGAATTTTAAAGCGTTTGGTAAAAGTTATCGCCGACGCAATGTGTCTGGCAGTATTATTTATTAATTTTTAAATGAATTCCATGAAACATACATAAAAATCAGCACTTAGACTTTTAAAAAAATAATACTATTTTTACTTACTTTTAGCACCGGGTACCTGTTTATTGGACGTCGACCCAAGATAGCAGGTATAGTTTGTCCAAAGTATACCGTGTTAGCTTTTGCCTTCATTTATGGATTATACCTGCCGACAACAATAAAACTGCGGTCAGTAAGTATTGAAGGTCATAACATTAGGGACGGACTCTAATAATGTAAAGATTTATAATTTATTGTTTATTAAGGTAGGTATAATCTTAAAATTACATTAAAAAATTAAATATATGCAAAGTTTTAATAAATTTATAACTATATTGTCTATACATAATTACATTTTTAATCTAAATATCTAAATCTAATTCTGTTTCACTATCAAAAACATCATTGAGATTAATTACAATAGAATTTATGTTGTTTTGTATAGAAATGTAAGAGTCCTCAATTTTTATAATGTGCTGTACTGAATTTTTCTAGCTCTCCACTGGTATGTTAGTAATTAGATTTTTTATCAAATTTATAACACTGGGACCTAAAGTAAGTGTAACATTTTTTTCTCTAAGCTTTGATTTTACTTGGTTCCACAAATGCTCTATGGGGTTAAACATACAGTGATACGGAGAAAGTATGCCCAGCCTGTTTAGCCAAATTATCACATATATATTGTTTTTTAATTGCATATGATTTTAGGACTTTCAAAAGTGGCGCTTTTTTGTAACTGAATTCAAAATATATATCATTTTCTAACAAATATTCTTGGATTTAAGTTTTTGAACTTGATAAGGCTGGTGCTTTGTGTAGCAGACGGCTGTGGTAGCTTGCGTTATCCATAACAATAACACTGTTGTTTGGAATATTTTTTAAAAGATAATTTTGAAACCAGTTTTTAAAAAGTTCTGCACTTGTATCCTCATGATAATCCAAGCTAGAATCCGTAATATTCTTTGCAGACAACAACAAGCAATTTGGGACAAATCCATCTTCTGAACCAGCGTGTATTATGGTAATGCGTTTTCCTTTACTTGAAGGTGCTTTCGTCTGACAGTTTTGACTGGAATCAACCCATCCTTTGGATACTGTGTCGTGTGTATCGAACAATGTTTTATTAAAGTAAATTATGGATCTTTATTTAACCTATATTTTTTAATTTCTTGAAGGTAGTTAAATTTCCAAGTGCGTAATCTGTGCGATTCCATTACTAGTTGTCTTTTGTTTATTTTGCGTTATTTAAATCCCTTTTTAGAAACAGCTCTATGGAGAGTGTCACGGCTAATATTTATATTGGTTTCGTCTTCGTCTGGCTTCTTTTTCAGTTTATCCAAGGTAGGAACAACTCCGCTTTCATAAAGACAATATATATTTTTTCTTATTAGGTCCTGATCACTATTGTCTGTACGGTGAGATTAAAAATGACTACGTTTTTTTTTGTTCAATTCTTTACTAATAATAATATCCCTTATCGATGATATTGGAGATTTTGTAAGTAGACAGGTTTCTTTTAAAGCTTCTTGTCTCATTAGTCCTCTACTGATTAAAGTTTCATACACATTTTTTACAACCTCTTTTGCATCTAATGACAAATGATTTCTACGCGACATAGTTATATTCTCGAAAAACAACTTTAAAACGCACAGTAAAAACGGTTATTCAACACTGCCACCTAAATATTAGCCGAAATATTTATATACCTAATGGTGAATACTCAAGAAATACCTGGCCCACCC
Organism: Listronotus oregonensis; assembly: GCA_019359885.1. Taxonomy (NCBI): domain Eukaryota; kingdom Metazoa; phylum Arthropoda; class Insecta; order Coleoptera; family Curculionidae; genus Listronotus; species Listronotus oregonensis. The sequence continues at coordinate 66,021 of JAHBCN010004769.1, read as the reverse complement.
CTGCTATTATGAAATAATGGGTTTACCCAATAACAATAGGTAATAAAATCGTTAAAGCTTTATTGGGGTATTGTCCATCAAAAGCCATAGCGATATACTTTGAGACAGACTATACGCATATACTCAAAATACATTCTTACACTAATTAATCCCATACACTTGGTTTCTAAGCAAATAAGTAACGTCTGAGGGCCCTGGGATCTTGGACTATAATAAATAACTAACCATGCAATTACCTTGTGTAACTGGATTGTCTGTAGCTGTACCTATATTATAGACTGGTGGATCTGCGTTGTTTGCTTTAAATAATCTAGAACAAAGTGATATTTTTAAATAATATCTGGTCAGATAGAGCAGTTACAATAGTTAACTGCGCCAAATTCCTAATTCATTCATATAAAGCTAACTTAAAATAAAATTTTGGGCAAAAACTTTTAAAAGATCTGGATAAAAACTGCACACATCTAACTACATAACTCCGCCAAATTCGAAATTAAAATAAAGATCTAGACAAACATGCAAATATTTCAGCTATGTAATTACCAATTCCAACAACAAACGTGCAGTAGATCCATCTATATAACTGCGTAAAAATTTTAGTTAATATATTTAAACGGAACTTTAGTAAAAGATCTAAAGTAGGAAAATTCAGTTAAACATTTCAAAACTCGGCTGCCACGGTATGGGCACCGTTCAGAAATATAAAGTCCAATCACTCGAGCGCCCTCCGCAACGCATTCACGGGGAGAGTTTTTACGTGCTATTTACTTTTGTATATAAAATTATTATCAATTACTTACTATTTTAACTTATTTTATTATATTTTAAAGCAAAACATATTTTATTGCGATTAAAAGGTACTGTTCTGTCGATAACTGTTGTATTAGTTTGAGTGATTGTGTTTCATTTTTTTGGATGTCCTAAAAGTCCAGTTCGGTATGTATGTATGAAAGTTTTTTCATACATACATATTAAAATTTACGAACCCCGTACGCCGCAGGCGTACCTAAGACCAATGTTGGCAAATCGGCCCTTCAAAGCAGTGACTGTGTTTAGCCTTAGTGTATAGGTACCTTTATACTAGGATACTAACCCTTCAAACTCTTTGTGGAATGTTTTTTCTTCGAGAAATTCCATATTATTAGACTTAAATATGGATGCATTGTGACAAAATAATCTGAGACCTCTATCTCTTGGAACAATGTATACTATCACTTTCTTATCTTAGGACAGTTCACGAAGTCTTTATTCCTAAGTACTATCGTACCGTAAGTTTCTCACATGTGCTAACAGTACTTTTGTAACAAGAGACTTATATATTTGACGATTTGCGAAAGACTAGAAAATTTCTGGCTGGTGGCAGCAGGTTTCACAGTCTGAACGCTCTAGGAATGAAGGAACAAACAAAGTCAGTAGTCACACCAAATGTAGGCCGTTGACACCCTTGACAGTAAAGCATTCCCTTTAAGAACAGTCCTATCAAATAAAGCTGAACATTAAAAGTAACTAGCGGCATCCCGTCAAGAAACTCCAAAACAACCAAATAAATGAGTACATATATATATATATATATATATATATATATATATATATATATATATATATATATATATATATATATATATATATATATATATATATATATATATATCCCACGGTGAATCTCAAATTGTCCAGTATATGGAGGTGTCCGATATTTGAAGGGGTGAGAAAATAAAACCAAAAATAATACGAAATATGCTTAATATATTTATAATTATATTTATATATACATATATAATATATAAAGAAAAAAAATCAAGTTTGTTACAAAAAAAAACAGAAATTTTATTACGTATCTATAACACATAAGTACTACATAATAATAATTATTATAAATACAATAAGAGTATTACTACATAATTTTAAATAACTATACGTAAATGCTTAAGAACAGATAGGCTACTTTTTCAAATAATCTGTAATTGTTGTTTGTTTTGTTTTATAATTTTATTGTTGAGTATTTCTGATTCGCATTTAAGTAAAATTTGAGTAACATCGTATGCCATATTAAAATTATTTGAACTTAAATAATAATTTTCAACATTATTTAATCTTATATGGACATCTAAAATACTTAGAGGGTTAATTTCAAGTTCCACATCTGTCTTTTCAGTTTCTATTTCATTACTGTTTTCAGATGTTTCATCAATGCAATCTGTAATTGAAATATTTGAACATTCCGTGAATAAAACATTATCAATTGAAGAATATGAATTTAAATCAACATTACCTCCACCAAAATTTAGAAATAAAAAAGCTAAAGGAATATCGTCCTCAATATCGCAATATGTGCTTATATTACTATCACAATTATTAAACCCACACTTAACAAACAGTTTTTTATTGTCACCGGCGATAATTTTTTCCAAGCTGCTGAAATCCATATTAATGCGTTCGCCACTGAAAAACTTTTCTCCACCTTCTCCAATGACTCTTCCATGTCCATTAATGCTAATAATCTTTTTACTAACATACTCCTATAAATGACTTTAAAATTTTGAATAATTCCCTGATCCAAAGGCTGACAATGTGACGTGGTATTTGGAGGAAGAAAAATCACTTTCACGTTTTCTAATGAAATTCTCGAATGAGGAGTTGCGTTGTCTAAAAAAAATGTGCTCCTGCAAAACATCTCGACTCCTTACTTTTACCAATAACTACTGGCTTTTCCTTATCTCCTTCCATATTTGAGCACAGCAGAATCGTTAGTCGTTCTTTCGCAGATTTTCCTCCTGCACATCTGTCATTTTTCAATGCAAATGTTTTTGCGGGAAGTGCTCGGAAAAAAGGCCTGTTTCGTCAGCGTTAAATATGTCTCTGGGAGAATAATCCTTTATTATTGACTTCAATTTAATCTTCCAATCGTCATGGAACTTTTCTGTGAGTTTTCGGACACTTAAACTATATTTTTCACTATTCGCGATAATATTTATTTTTTCTTCGAGAGATAAACGTTTTCTTTTTTGAGAAGCCATATTGACAATTTAACACACAAGAATAAACTAAAGTAAAATAGGTAATTTAAATACCTGGCTAGGCATACTATGAAGGAATGCAATAAATTTTGCAGGTACGTTACTTCATATTTGATCATACTCTTTCTACCTGAGTTATATTAAAAGGACCATAATTAGGAAATTCCAATATCTAAATTTTGGCGATAAAAACCCAATTTTGTCGAGTCTGTCCGTAATGAAAAAGGTATTTTTGCATACAATTTACAGTATATAGAGGTTATACTGTATATATATATATATATATATATATATATATAATTTTATATATATATATATATATATATATATATATATATATATATATATATATATATATATATATTTCTGGACAAAGGAATACAACAGGTACGTAAGTACCCACTAGGGTATCCACAAGTTTACAATATTAAGCATTTCTTAAAAAATGTAATTGTATACAAAACGAAAACTAATGCTAAAGACCACAAATGTGGTAAAAACATTTAAAAACTTATTAAAAAAAGATCAAAAGAAAATAGAAGGCAAGGTACAGAAAGTCACCTCTATGGATTTAAATTTATTTTAATATAGCTTTTATTTGAGATAATGACATTGAAAAATAATCTATTTGATCGGCACACATATTACTATTTCTTATTCTGCAGAGAGGTGAATTCTGACCAGTACTTGTGTTTCTGAATGGTAGGTAGGTAGGAGCATTGAGAGATATTTCTTGCAGTATGCAAGGGCACTGTATAATATTTAATATTTTATACAAAAATATAACATCGAATGCAACTCTGCGGTCACATAGTAACTTCAGATATAAATGAGTTCGTACAAGGGGATGTCGTCATTGCCGATAATAAAATTTTGTTTAAACGCAATGAATTTTATAAATTTGTTTGGTATCCTTTTAAGCCTCTCATTGTATGTGCTCTGTCTAGGGTTTCAAACAACAGCAGCAAAATGTAATTTACTTAAAACAAAAGAGCTATACAAAGAAATAATTGGCTTAATATTTCTAAATAACTTGCACTTTCTAATTACATAAACCAGTATTCTTAAAGCCGAACTTACAACTGCATTAACATTCAAGTCAAAAATAAGCTTGGAATCAAAAATGACTTCCGAATCTCCGATCCAACATTCTCTTCCATTTAAAAAAATAAAGTTGATGATGGTTTAACGAAAACGAAACGTCGTACAGAAAATCTCTCAACGCTGTTTTGTAGACCTTAAAAAGTGGTCATGAGAAAGTGTCTTTTGTTTTTCCATATCTCTTTAAATAACGTCAGAAAAAAATTAAAACGAAATAAGCAAATTTCGTTTTTTTTTCGGATATCTCCGGAAGTACTCGGAATTTTACAACTTTCTACTCAGCATGTTGTTAGGCACCTAAATGCGCAACTTTGCCATAATTTAACCGACTTCGTATCTCTGACGGTTTCCGAGATCCCCATGCATGCACTCGAATCTGTGGCACCCTGTATATATGTATATATTTATATATGTATATATATATATATATATATATATATATATATATATATATATATATATATATATATATATATATATAAATGTTACAAATTGAAGGTGTATGTAGGATCTCGTAAACCGTAAGAGATATAAGACGGTTAAATTGGGTCAAAGGCATTTAGGTGCCTCAACATGCCTATTGAAAGTTGAAAAATTCCGAGTACTTCTGGAGATATCGGAAAACCGAAATTTCGATTTCGTTTTTATTTTTCTGGCGTATTTTAAAGAAGATATGGAAACAAAAACAGATATTTAAGGCCAGTTTTGCTTCTACAAACAGCGTTGAAAGATTTCCGTAGACGTTTCATTTCGTTAAACCATCATCAACTTTATTTTTTTAATTACGGACCGGGTTTTTTTTTAATTTTTTGAGCCCCTTATTATCCCAATTACAAAAATGTATAACACTTAATATTTATTAACCTATAAGAAATAATGAGCGTTCCTTGTCTTACTCATTGTCCCTTATGGAAAATATGTTTATTTAACAGAAAATATTAAGTGTTATAC